>WNWK01012443.1:0-59641 GCA_009830355.1 Cherax destructor | reverse complement strand
CACATTTTGCGACACACCCGGCCCTGACCTGCATGGGTTCCATAGCCCCGCACCCGGAATTCTTCTGGGAAGACATATGAAGGAATCTGATTTTGCAAGGTCATTTTGAGTCTAAAAACCTTTGGAAAAACCACCCCAACAGACCTTGGGTCCAGCTCCCATAAAAGGCTTTGTGTATCAAAGTTTTTAAAACATCCCTGAAGTCATTTTCCCCTGTTTAAAATGGGAGTTAGGGAGAATGCCCAAGAATAAAATCTTGATATGTCTCTTAGCACGACATCCACAGCCGGTGTAATCTCCATTCGGCGATCCTGATAAGGGCCCACCACTTATCATTCACACTGGCAAACAGAAACAACGAAGATATGGGACACTCCATTCAATGAAACCCCGATAATTTTTGATTCTGGTTTCATACGAGCCCAAACTATCTGGGTAGCAAAATATCCAAAACTTGGCGTTATACCCCCCTTCAAAAAATGCCCAAACAGACAGTATTTATCCGCCTCTTACCTGTTCCGCCATCTTGTGAAAACCGGGTTTTTCAAAAACGCCGGGCAGGGCCCTTGGCCAAACACCCCCTCTGTTGGACCCGGGGGGAATGAAGTATAAATTGTGGCATGCTTTGAAGCCAGACACAGGTATGGTAGGATTGTGGACAGTGGAGCCCAGAGTGCACATGCTGTGGACCCCATCTCATATTGGTCTGAGATGCATGAAGAACTGATGAATTTTCTAAGTTATACCCCTTTCAAGTAGCTTAGATTACAATCTTGGTTTGTCAGTTAGCATTTTTAAACAATCAAAAAGAACTTCAACTGAATTGTTGATTTAAGACAGGGAGATTAACCCCAAAGTGACCATCTATCATCATTCTATTTTTTGCAGGAGGGCCACATGTCTATGGTGCATCCGAAAAAATAAGAGACTTTAGATATCACTACCGCCCGGCCCCCGGGGGTTTAAAATTTTTTGGCGGGTTAAATAAACCACCACCAAATGTAGACCAAACAAAAACTTTTCCAGATGGAATTTTTTGCCACCTTGGTCATTGTGTACTGGATTATGAAAGGTTTAAAATTTATCCACAGTGGTATATTACAGACCATTCTGGAAAAAAAACCCTGAATTTTCTCACTGTAAATAAAGCATTACCCGGGGCGTGGGTGTGGCCCCGCTCCCCATTTGATCACCCATTTGTGGTTGCAGGGGTCGAGTCATAACCCCTCCCCCCCCCTTCACCCCATTGCTACTTTGGGGCCCTCTCTCCCTGCTCCATGAGCTTTTTCAAAAACCCCGTCTTAAAAATATGTATGGTTCCTGCCCCCACTTTCCTGGGCTATTCCACTTCCTGACAACTCTATGACTGAGTGAGGTATTGGAACCCATTCAGGTTTGCCGCCCCCCGATGCTGCAGCAGTTATCTGATTAATTTTGCCTCCCGGGGATGTGCCCCCGGTATTATACTCACCCCCCAAATCTTTTTTCCCTTTAGTGTGCACCCCTCGTGTACTCACATATTTTTGCTCACCTATTTGGGTTTTAAGTAAAATTGGCAAATCAAATTTTTTGGGGGCCCCCCCCCCCTTCACGATCGGGGGATGGGTTTCCCCAGGGTTTTCCCTTTTTTAAAAAATGTACGTTGTTTCCTTTCCCCCTTTTCACCTTTTTTGAAAGTTTTGTTTTTAAAAAATTTCCTTAAATTTTGGGGTCTTATAAGGTTTAATTCCCCTTGCCAACCCCGGGCCCGGCCCTCTTTCCCAAAGGGGACCCGCCCTTCCCCCTTTTCCTTCCCCAGTATTTTGATTCTTTTTCATTTTTAATTTTTAAAAATTGTGGGGGAATTTTTTTTAACTTTTTTAGGTAGGGCATTACTTAGCCCCTTCTTACTTCAAAACCCTTCCTTTTTTAAACTGATGGCAGGGTTAAAAAGGGGTTTTTCCCCAATAAAGGGTAAAAAAAGGGGTTTCAAGTTTAAATTTTTTATAATATTTTTCTGAGATTTTAACCTCCAATTGATTTTCTGCTAAAAGTTGTTTCAAGCAACCCATGATTGGGGAAAAATATAAAGAATCTTTTTCTAAAAGCAGTTTTGATAATTATAAATTTTTTTGGTTTATATAAATTGATTCATTTATAATTTAAAATTTTAAAGAATTTAATGAAAAATTTGGGACAAATTTTAAATTTTTTGGGAAGAGTTTCAGGTCCTCTTACAGAGTCGGGCGATGTTACGCACGGGGTGTTGTCTTTGTTGGTATGATGACTGTGGGTAGTCTTGCCCCTTTAAAGCCTTCTTGTTATGTTTTTTTTTATAGTTCCTTGATAATTTTGGGGATTTTGATACAGGAAATTATTCACTTGCCTAACCTAGAGTCAGCATATTCCAAAAGGGTGACTGCTTCACCTTACCTGTCTACAGTATTTTGCCATTTTTTCCCATATTTGTATTTTTTAAAAGAGGGGTTTGATTACATCAACTCCAGGCTGGGGGACTGAACTTCAGCCCCCTTCTGATCTTCACCATTCTTCTTTGTTTAGAATATGAAGACAGTGTGGGGGAAAACGTTTCCTAATAAAGATAACAAAGTGTTAAAAGTGTCTAATTCATCAATAGTCTGTGTTGTCTTACAACTCTATGACGTTTGCAGTTGGGGTTGTTATAGGTATTGTCAAAAAGATGTGAGGACCACAGAGGCATGAATGGGGGAATGCCCAGTAAGTTTACTTGTTTATATAAAGATGGTGTGTTTAGTATTAATTCTATGCTGTATTATGATTGTTATGGCTGCCTTTTTTTTTGACTGGTCTTTCAAAGATTGTTGTTGTAGATGCTCAGATAAATAAAGGGGTCCTTTTTTTCAAAGATGTCCCCCTTTATTTATGCAGTAGATCATCACAGGTTCATAAACCTTTCTAAGCTCAAAAGATCATCTCAAATAATTCCAACAAATAAGAATTTTTAAACATTTTGCATACTGCCCTTTGTACACAATAGGTAAAATAGTTTTAAGAGCAGATGTGATATAAACATGGGTAAGATGGAGTTAATGTGGCAAACAGTAAATTTAGAGGGAAAGGGCCCGGAGTTAACACTTGTCCTCTGAAAAACCAAAAGGTAAAAATGTCATATACATTAGGTAAGTAAAAAACAGTTACTGGTGACAAAAAAAAAAGCCATCCAAAAAACCCAAAATGCAAAAAAAAACAAATACAATACTAGGCAGTAGATTATAACAACCCGCCAGGAGGTACTACCATCCTGTGGTAGTAGGTTGATAGAAAAAACAAGCCAGGAGGTACTACCATCCGGGAGTAGGTTGGGGACAACAACCAACCAGGAGGTCCATCCTGTGGTAAAGGGGGGATACAACAACCAGCCAGGGGGTTACTACTATCCTGGGAGTAGGTTGGTGACATCAACCAGCCACTGACAAACCGGGGAGTAGGTTGGTAGACAACAACCAGCCACGGAGGCACTCCATGCTGTGTATAGGTTGGTATACGACAACCAGCGGGGGAAGCCTACCGTCCTGTGGAGTGGCGAAAAGAACCAGTCACGGAGGTACTACCATCCTGGGTAGGGGCAGAAAAGAACCAGCCAGTGATACTACCATCCTGTGGTAGAAGGTTGAACAAAGAAAAAAGGAAAACTTCAGCAGGCCTCGGGCCCCATGCGGACAGGATAATTCTCCCCCCGGGTTGAAATGCCAACCTAGTTAGGTCGTCACATTCATTAAGAAAAGAGCACGGCATCTGACCTAGAGACAAGGTAACATGTCCAACTCCCTCACCCACTCATGATTTATCCAACCTATTTTTAAAAATGAACGTCTTAGCTTCTAGAGGGACTCGGGGGTCTTTCCCCTATCCACAACTCTATTACCAAACCAGTGTTTTTCCATATCCTTCCTGAATCTGAATCTTTAGAAATTAAAACCTTTGCTGGGGTCCCGTCTATGCTAGATATTTTCATCCGCTATTTTCATCCTTTTTTTTTAATTCCTGTTTTCCATTTGTAAACCCAATAATATCCTCCTAATTCTACGCCTTTCTAGTGTGCAGGACAGGGGAGGGTGGGAAGAATAGGGAAAGGGGGAGGGGTGATTAGTATTATAGAGTGCAGGAGACAGTGGGTAGGGAGGGATAGAGGGTACAAGAGATTGAGGAGAAGGGGTTGGGGGAGTGAGGGCATAATCTTAAAATTTTGTGTAGTAAATCAGTTGCGAAAAAAGTCAATGAGAGAGTCAGGTTTAAAAGAAGGGCCCATCAGAAAGGGGGGAAGGAAAGAAAGGGCAGCAGAGCAAAGACGACGTTGGGGTAAATTCCCGGGCTCGTTGATAGAGTGGGAAATCCAACAGAATATGGCGAACGACACGGAACCCTGACAATGTTCACGGGAGAAAAGGGGGAGCCTCCCCATGAGATCCCCGTGAGTAAGCATGGGGCCCGATGTGAAGACGGGAGTGTAGTCCCCAGCCTCGACATTGGTGACAAGAAGACCAGAAACCTATACTCAGTTTAATAGAATGAAGTTTGTTATGGGCGGGTCAACAATTTGTTGCCAACCGGTGCAAGATGGGAGCAAAACAGCAAAATAGTCCGTGAATGGAACCCCTATATGAAACTGGAAGGTTTGCCGTGACCGCGCAGCAATGTCGGCCTTTCATTGCCCTGTACGTCAACATGACCAAAACCCAACAAAACAAATTTTTGTGTTTGCTAAAGATAGGGGCGAAACCAAAGTTGGATACGAAGAACTAGGGGTGAGGTGTATCAAATTTCGGATAGCCTGTGCACAAAGGGGTCCGAAACGACCACAAATGGTGACACAGGCATAGATGCAAACGGAAAAGGGCACAAGAATGGCATACAATTCACCCCAAAAATGCTACCCAAGGATAATAGATCCCCTCGCACGATGCTGTCCGGGAACACTGCTGTGAATCCGACGCCGCCAGAAGACTTAGAACCATGGGGTACGCTGCGATGGCATGGGAATGGAGGAAAGTGGCAGAAAAGGAGAGCGAGAAGACGCCGTAGGCATTTCCCCCATGGCAGGGGAAAAAAACAGCCCGGACAGCAGGAACTTCCCAAGAGGGTGGGGGAAAAGGGATCCCACGAACATAAAAAGGTGGTAGCTGAAGAGTAGACCAGAGCGAATGTGGGAAGAGAAAAGGGACGAAGTAAACAAGGGCGATGAACAAAAAAGAGTGTCTACAACATCTGTGACAATCCTATCGGGAAGGTTGCGGAGGTCGTGGGGCGAACATAATAGCAAAGGCAATGTGCATCACGGCTATCGGACAAGGATGGAATGTTAGCTTCCCATAGAGGTTTAAACCCGGGTGAAGATTAAAAAGCACCGAGGCATAAACGTAACCCCTGGTGATGGAGGGGATTATGGTAGAGGGGTACGGGGAAGGCCCCCGAATAATCGGGCCCACTATAACGTTTTTCGATAAAATTGGGGCTGAATGTGGCGAAGGAGGTTCTAGATCAGCCCCATAAAAGATGTGCTGGGGTTTTAAGGTGGTTCACCCGGCTACGCGTTCCTTTAAAGAGGTAAGAGGTTTCCAGGACAATCGAGGGTCAAACGGGAGGCCGAGAAACCTGCTGTATCACTTTCTGGGATACGCAACCCGATAGGACAATGGATGATCAGAGACTACTGAACGTCTAGTGAACGTAATTTGGTGAGTTTTGCTACTAGAAAATTTAAACCCATGGTGGTGGCCCAATCGGCAGGTTGATTGCAAGCTGGAGCGAAACTGCAATGAGGTGACAGCGCCCCACAAGCTATACAAAGTCATCATCATAAAGTGATGACCAAATTTTGGGAGGGGAAAATAGATGCCAGATCATTTATAGCAAGGAGAAAGATGCTGTGCTGAGAACACATCCCTGGAGGCCCCCAGATGGGACAAACCGAGGAAAGATATTATTAACCCGGACACGGAAATGTCTTTCATTTAAGAAGGCCTTCAGGAAAATGGTAGATTGCCCCGGAGGCCTAAGGGGGGGCCTGGGACAAGATATTATACCCCAAGTTGTGTTATATGCCTTCTCAAGGTCAAAAAAGATGGCGATAATCGGTGGTTATTAGCAAAGGCTTTCAAATATGTACCCAATGGCCGAAAGCCATATTGACAGTGGAGAGACTACGGCGTTCTAAAATCACATCAAACGTCTATTCCCAGACGTTCAATCACCCAACTGCAGGGAAGGGGAGCAATGGGAGGTAGTGGCAGGCATCATGTCCCATAGTACGGTTTGCAGAAAGGGAGAACAAAGCAACCACAGCTGGGAAAGAACCCTTGTGACCAGAAAAGATTAAATAGTCGTAAGAGGACGCAAGGCTGACTGAAGTAAATGATGTTGCATACGAATATGTAGGGTCTCCACTCCCGATGATCGGCAAGCAGAGAGTGTTCCTCCAGTTCCAGAAGGGTAAAGAAATTTTAAAGATTCTTTTTGAGAGAAAAAAAATCTGGGGCTCTAACTCGCGGGAAGATTTAGAAGAAAGGCGAGGGGCAAGATGGAGACCCTGAAAAATACAGACAAGATGATTCCCAAATTTCAGTGGTAACGGAAAGAGGGTGTCATATCGACACCAGAAACCCCGGGAGAACGGACCGGGTCGGGGAGAATTTACCACCAGTTTCTGTATTTTTTCCAGACTGCACTCATCGGGGAAGCCGAAGTGAGGGAGAAACGTAACCCCAGCAGCAAATGCTTTAGCATTACGGATGACACGGCGAGCAATTGCTCTCTTCGCTTAAAATCGGGTCTCTCTGTGGTTCTGTTATACCGGTACCTGACGCACACAGTGCATTTAAAAGGTACTGCCCGAGCACAAGCAGGAGACCACCAAGGCCCCACTTCTGAGAATGCTTTCCCGAGGTTTGGGGGAAAAGAATGAAGCTGCGGGTTTAAAACGGAAGACTAAAGCAAGAAAACCCCATCAATGGATGAAGGGAAGGGGCCTCATGAAAACAGTAAGATTGGGGTTTAAAGGGCCCAATTGCCGGGCAAATTTCCCGCGTCCGAGGAGGTGGAGAATACGAAGAAATAAGGATGATTGGAAAAAGATCGCTGTCATGCAAATTCGGTAGGACAGACCAGGTGAAGTCGAGGACAGTTGAGGAAGAGCAGAAAGAGATTGATGCAAGAGAAAGAATGAATTGAGGGTCAAAAAGGGTGGGAGTACCCGATTTAAAACATGGAGGGGGGGAGGAAAAAAAATGCCTCCCAAATGAATAGGGAGTCACAGTGAGACCCCCAGAGAAAAGGGGGCATTAAAATGCCTAGTAACAGAAGGGGGGGGATAAGGAAGAAACCAGAATGGCAAAATTGGGGTAGACAATGCCCCCAGAAGGGGAAAGATACAAAAAACAAGTGTATACCATACGCAAGTGGATACGGGGTGGGTTTTTGGGGAAAATATGGGCAAAGATCAGAGAGGAATACCAGTGCGTATAAGAAGAACACTTTCGTTAAAGGGTCCATCGGAAAAAGGATCCAATGAATATAATAAATCATAGCCGGGAAAGGGGTGGATAAAACGGAGGTAATTTGGGTTCTGTAAACAACACCAACAGGGTAAAACTGGGAGAGCAACACCTGAAGCTCCCACGGTTTCCTGAACCCGGGGTTTCCACTGTAAATAAGCTATGTTTACGAAGAAAAGATTCAAGAAAGCCGAAGGTAGAGGTATCTATGGACTAGGAGGGTTAGGAAAAAACCCACGGGGGGGAGGCAGTGGAAGACTTGTGCAGGGAAGGGTGGGGCGCGTGAAGGGAAAGGGGGGTGTAGATGGGGAAGAGAGAAGGAGGAACTGGGGGTGGGCGGGGTCCATCAAGTTTGACTCTTGGTAAAATTTCTTTATAGCTTCTAGTGTTTTAGAGGACAAAAACTCAGGATGGGGGACCCATTAGAGATGGAAGGAAGAGGAGGGGTTTGCAACAATCGGGGGGACTATGGACTGTAATAAAGTAGGGGGTGAGGAAAAGGAAGAGGAAACCCTGGGGGGCTTGGGAGGGACAGGAGGGGCGACCTGGGAAAGGGGGAAGAGGAAGAAACTTGGGAGAGGACAGGGGATGAAGGTATTGAACGGGAAAGGATGAACCTCCACACAGAAAAACTAGTTGGAGGGGAGAACTAGCATAGAAACTGTAAAGGAAAAAAGTGCAGGATGGTGAAGGGGAAAGGGGGGGTGGGGGGAGATTAACAATGGAGACTTTTTGCTGGGGTTCTGAGGAGAGGGCGGTGAGGAGGGGTGTGGGGAAGAGAAAAGAAATTTCAAGTGAGAGAGGAAGAGGTGAGGACACAAAGGGGGGGAGGTAGGGCCCTTGAGCCCAGGACTGCAAAAAAATTTGAAACAGGGGTGACTGAGGTGGGGTGCCAAGGGAAGTGTGGGGGTTGGGACCCCAGAAGTAGGGGGAAAGTTTTGCAACGCGAGAATATGAAATACAGGGGAAATCTCTCTTGAAAGGGGATGAGGAAACCATGGAATATGGGAAGCCTTCGCCTCTTTTTAGACAACAGATTTTACCCATTTAAGTAAACTTGACAACGGCGAGAGTAAGATGGGTGCACCCCACGACAATTGGGGAAGAGGGGGGTGACACAAGAAGGGTTTGCACGGTCGTCAGCACCACAGACTGGGCATTCGGCAGGACCTGCAGTATTTTACCGGATGACCAAAAAGCCGCAGTTTTTTCACGTTGTGGGTTTGGGGTCACCTTTCGAACTTGTAAACAGTGTCCTGTGTAGACCGAGGGCGGGGAAAGGGTTTCAGCAGTCAAATGTTAGCGAGCAAATTAAGGATATGCTTCGCCGACGGGCAGGGAGGACAAAATTGTCAACTTTTAGTATAGGAAGGTCTTGGGGCTCAAGCTCTCCCCGAATGTCACCCCACATGTTTGGAAATTCTGTTGGGCAATGGTATGAGGTAGAATGACAGTACCTCACAAGAATTGAGAGAATGATCTTTTTTAATAGGAAATTTCTTTATGGTCGTAAGGGGGAGAAAAATTCGAGCTTGGCCAGCATTCTGGGCCGTGACGATGCGTGTGCCGCTTTTTAGAGCGTGAAAAGGGATACCTTTTCCCACATGGGTAGGGCCTTTCCCAAATTTTCTGATTGGAAAGATTGGAGTAGAAGAAGTGGGTCTCAGAGTAAAAAACTTAGACCATTGTGTAGGGAAAAAATGTTTTAAGGGGGGTGTGATGAGCTGAATGAGAATGAGGTAATGCAGTATCATCGTGTAAAGGGGTTTTTTGGTTAAGGGGGCCAGAGTTTGGGCTGAGTGGGACGGGCGAGCAACCCGAAAATTGCCGCACCGTGAGGGGGAAGCCAAACATGGTCAGAGAAGAGGGGGGTAACGTCAAAAGGGCCAGTCGGGAAACCGGTACCTGAAGCAGGTGAAACCGGCATCGGAAGAGGTACAGGGGAAAGTGTCCAAAGAGGGCCCAAAAACCGTAAGGGCAGAACAGGGTGCGGTATCAGGGAAGGGGGCCGGGGGGAGTAGGCCGGATTGGGTCGTCCATGGTTTGTTTCTTTTCTTTTTTTTAAAAAAGGGGGGGGGCATGGGGGAAAGTCCTAGGAGGAATGAAAGGGCAAACCCCCTCGGGGCCCAAGAGGACCTCAGCACTAAGTAGTGCAAATGCAGCATGGAACCCCGGAGGTTGTTCGCTGGCTGGAATCGACACTGACTCAAGCTTCTACAGCGGGTGAAGCTTAGGTAGGTCACGTGACTTTACCACCACCTTCTTACACAAAATGGAAAAGGGGGAGGGAGGGGGTGTATAACAATCGAACAGGGTTTATTGGAGATTTGACTGCTTATCTTTACCTTCCACTGGTATACAGACCGGTAACATAAACAACATAATACACTAGAACTTAACCAATGTGCCACATAAAATATAAAGGTACAAACAAATAATCTTAATAATACAAGGATGTTCATTTCCAATTTAACTTAAAGGAAATGAACACAGAGGTGCAAGAACCATGATCTACCTCCTCAAATACCTTAGGGAAGAAAGTTAGTAAATTCGTAAGACAGGAACGCCCCTTTGTAAAACCGTGGTGAGATTCATTAGTCAATTTATGCCTTTCAAGATGCCTATTTGTCTGAGGACCGTGTCACTAGTTCCCCCAATAGTGCATAGTTTATTATCGTCCTGTTCTACATTATTTATTATTTCTGGAATTTTGCTAGTATCTTCCTGAGTAAAAACTGACAGGAAGTAGGTATTCATTCACTCACCAGCAAATCATACCATAATCATCCTGCTCACACTCCAAAAAATTTCACAAAATCTCACACGTTTCCCCCTACCCCCCCCATCCCATATCCAGCCCTTTCGTCCGTTACCATTCCCCACCGTCATAGTACGATATGACTCCGGAAAATCCTTCCCCCACGCCCTGCCATACAACTCCCTATTCCACAACCCGTGCGGTATAAAAGCGCCGCAAGAGCCTTGATCCTAACATCACCCAGTATCTCCTCATACTCCAAGAAATGTATATAATCTCCCCCCAATACATGACGTTCTCTGTACATCGCTACCAACCCCCCCAATATCTAAACTTAAACCCTCAACGTTGATACACCCCACCTCCCACCCACCTATCCATACACTCTTCCGATCGTACATAGGGAATACCGCCTTGCCTAACACTGTCTCCATTCCCGCCCCCGCACACCTCACCCTACTAGACGCCCTACCTTCCCGGGCAGGATCCCTAACTGCCAATAGATTCCGTAACATATCTTCACACCTCAGCAAGGCTCTCCCACTCCACCATCTGTGCACCTCTCATCACTTTACCCACCCGCCTACCTTATACCCCGCATCCCCCAAAAAACCTATGCTACACAATATATCCTTGTAACATACACTCCAAAGGTATTTAACCCATTCCCCTTCACGCACAGGTTTCATCACAACCTCCTTGTTCAGCCAGTGCCTACCATAGCCCATATATCTAATTGCCCTCGTTGTAACAAGATCACATTCCTCTCAACCGGGGGATATACAGCTGCTATATGCCACAATTTGCTATAAATTAAAACGTTAACGACAATTCCCCTCTGCAACATCGGGGACATCCCTGGTTTCCATCCACTCATTCTCCCCAATGCCGCCCAACTAGAGCCTCAGTGTCGCTTTCTTGCATGTTGTGTGTTAATACAATACACCACTCCACAGACTTTCAACCTATCCATGACCGACCATCCATACCTAGACCCCATCGCCCCCACCCACGATCCTACCTCCAAACTTTGACTTTGCTCAATTTACCTATAACCAGTCGCCTACCAAACACTCTAATGATCTTACCTACATTACTCAGCCCGTCTCCATACCCACTAGAATAGTCATATCATCGACATAACCTATGATGCCCATTTCGCTACCATAGTCCCTCTCTTCCTCCCTGATGCCCTCCTGCATTAACATATAAAACGGGTCCTGCACGAATGGAAAAGGATTTGCGAAAAGGACAACCTTGTCGCAAACCCCTTTCCCCCATTCTCACCTCTTCCCTACCCCCCCATTAACCTGCACTCGACCTCGCTTCCTATACAAAGTTGCCACCCAACTAATTATTCCTTCACTGAACCCTTGCCTATCCATTACACGCAACAACATACCTCTTTCAACACTGTCATACGCCTTTTCCCAATCCACTCCTTATTCTCCTCCTCCCCGCCTATTCTCAATGAAGTCCCTTATCCTACAATGTTCCATTCACATACTCCTGCCCGATATACCACCTTGTCCCTCCTATGACATTACCCAGTACCTTTAATTCTATTTGCCAAAATGCTCGCAAAGATCTTATAATTCGCATTTAAAAGGGATATTGCTCAATAATCAGTTATAAATGATGCTTTTTTCCTTCGGCACCAGTACCACTACCCTATGTGCTGATCCCCCATTTTATTAAACAGTTCAATCAGACATTTCCTTAATGCATTCCAATTGCATGTAAAAATCACTTGGTATACCGTCTATACCAGGCACCTTACAACCTTCATCCCTTGAATCACTGCCCACACCTCTTCCTCATTTATCACCTCATCCATTCCTTCTCTATCATCCTCACTTATCCTAGGAATTATGCTCTCCAAGACAGCCTGCCTTGCCCACTCTTTCCCCCCTTCCTCTCCTTTAAGTACTGCCTGAACAACTTATCAGCATAAACACTCATACTTCCATTGAGTGGAGGACTTGCCCTTTTCATAACCTCCAATCTCATCATTTACTCGCAATGACAAGATAGTCATATCCTTCCTTCGCCTCTGGAATTTACAGAGAACGTAATCGACGGCCGGGTTACCCCATAACACATCCTCTATCCCGCCTTTTATCCTGATTGCATCAAATTTTTCATTTTGCACTTCTTTCAAACGTTCCTCATGCCCACCACCTCATCCAGATGCCTTCGCCCTTCGTTGTAATATTTCAACGGGCCCCTCCAAGTAACGTTGCGATCCAAACTTATAATGTGTCTCCCTTCTTACCTCCCTCCCGTAATAT
This sequence comes from Cherax destructor, assembly GCA_009830355.1. NCBI lineage: Eukaryota > Metazoa > Arthropoda > Malacostraca > Decapoda > Parastacidae > Cherax > Cherax destructor. The sequence continues at coordinate 47,081 of WNWK01012443.1, read as the reverse complement.
TCCCGGATTCCCCGTTTCTCCTGACTATACCACCATTCAGTGATGTCCTCAACCCTCTTCCCATCTTGCCACTTTACATCCCACTATTCAGCAAAACGTTCACTACTATCATTACCTTGCAACAACTTCACATTCATCTTCAATAGCTAGAAAAAGTTTTCACAACACCCTGCCATTCTAACTCTACAAGCACTCCCTATGATCAGAAAAACCTACAAACCACACTCTGTGCTTTCACCACATTTATAACCTTGGATACATATATCCTGTCCAAACGGGCCTCAAAACCCCTCCTCACAAATGTGTGCTCAACCTGGTAACCATCACCCTGCACCACATCCACCCCTGCCACTACCCTTAATACATCCCGCAAACCCCAGTTCACATCCCGCACCCTTGGCTCAACATCCTTTCTCCTTTCACACAATTTCCAACCGCCGCCAATGACAGTTATTAATGGTAAACATCGCAGATGAAATACTAGCTCCTCATGAACAAATTCCCTTTTTGTTTTCCTACAGATAAACACCTATAAAGCAAACCTTGTTCTCACCCAAAACCCTTCTACTCTTTAAAACCCCACCCCCACCCCCTCCTTCCAGGTTAATAGACGGAAAGGGCTGGATTCTAACGCCTACAGCCACCCCACCCTTGAATCTTCCTGAGCTCCCCGCATACATCTGAAACCCATTCAATAGTAATTCACATCCTGAACGGAAATTATGCTCTTGTATAAAGCATAAATCAATGTTTAAATGCCTAAAAGTGACCTCTACCCATCTTCGCGTGACCTCAGACTTGAGGACATTAGCATTCATAGTAAGACACCTGAAGGTTGCATACGTGGGGTTTCCCCCTGTGCCTCTGCAGTTTCTGTACACTTGCCTTTACAACACCTAATTTTCCAACTCTATCCCCGTTTCTATCACCAGCCATGTCAGCGTACATTTTACTCTCCTGTCCCACATCCTTTTCTTTACCCTTCCCTTGGCACCCCTTGCCACCTCAACAAGTCTGAGCAGGCGTAAGGACATCTTCCCTCTGATCCACTCGGCCTTTTTTGAGAGCTCTCAGACGCCTCCATATCCTCATCCCCGTTATGACGGTGCACCCCAACACCCACCACATGCACCGATAATGGAGAACTCTCTACCTCTTTCCCCACACACTGCCCTACAATGCCCCCACAACCTCCCCCGACTCTACATCACCTGCCAAGACTTCTGCCTGTAATGACCTTAAATCCAAAGGCTGTCCAACAGCTTCTGAAGGTCCTCCAGGGTTGGTCATCCATACCCCTATCCAACTCAGTGGGCCCTGTTGTTCCCCTCCTCCCGCGGATCTTGACTCTCCGCAGCCAGCGGTATAGTATAAACACGATCCTCCTCAACGTCCACAATGTCACTCCACTTTGCAGATGTTACCACGCCCACTTCCTCTTGACTCGTCACCACATCATCTACCTTCGTACGTTGTCAGGTCGTCGATATGGCTGATGGGTCTTCCTGTGGTCACAATCTATGGCCATGTGACCCACTGACATGCAGATACGACACATACGCAGCTGTCCAGCATAGGTGACGTACACCTGCGTGGAAGTCATCTATAACAACATAGCACAGTATTTGTCTCCTCAGAGTCATCTTTAACTTAAAGGAACCCTCAGAGAATCCGGCATAAATTCCTGTGTTCATCGTCCAATAGAAGCCTCATGTATTATACCATACTGTCCAAAGGTGTCTCTGAAGTCCTGCTCCCCAGCCTCAAATAGAACATTACGTATCCTTATCCATGGAGTAGCTTGACACATCCTTCATGCCATCTACTCTGGGGTTGACTCATACTTGATGATGCTCCACCACACAATCGTAAACACTGGAGTTAACATCTTCACAAAGATTCTTGTGGCCCCATTAAATGATATGCCATATAATTCGTGTGAAGAATCCCGAGTGTCTCGAATAATGGCTGGTAAGAGCACTTCTGCATTGTTTGGATATATGGCTCCTTTCAATAATTCAATGCATACGGTATTCCACCCGGCATTTTTCCTTTCCGCCATTTTGTGGAAAATAACACAAGTTCCACAAACGACCACCAGGACTGCGCAGAAACACCCTCTGCTGTGAGAGCTCAGCGGTACTGAAGAATTCCTTCTTTGACACTTTAACCTGAGATTCCAAGACACTACAGCAAGCTATGGTCTCGGTAACAAAACCACGAAAATTTCCCCAGACAGCTTAAAACAGTGACCCCCCGGGGAAAGAAGGTTAGTAGACAACAACCACCCGGGGAGGTACTACCATCGTGTGGTAGTGGGTTTGGGAAGACAACCACCCGGGGAGGTACTACCATCGTGGGGAGTAGGTTGGTAGACAACCGCCGGGGAGGTTGTCCCATCCTGTGGTAGTAGGTTTGTATAAAAAAAGAGGTACTACCACCCCCGTAGGCCAAAGACACCACGCCCCCTTGGAGGTACTACCGCCCTTTGGGGTAGTGGTTGGAGACATCACCCGTGGAGGTACTACCATCCTGTGGTAGGCTGGTGTTCTGGGTGATTTGCTTTTATCTTTCATTTTTTTTGTAAAGGGCAGGACCATGAAGAGCAAGCGTATTTTTGACATTGTAAAAAGGGCTAGACATAGGGCCCTCGGAGCCTCCGTAGGAAACCCGTGTTTGCTTTTAAAACCAGTCTGGCATTCGCTTTTTTTACTACACTGTTCCCTATCAATTCCCTGACATGCATGGGTAAAGGGGGATTCCGAATTTTACTGAGGAAACTGAATTTTTGGGTTTCCCCCCATTACACCGGACTTTAAAAATTATTTACCCTTCTCAGTTTATATTTTGTGCCAAAGTTTATGGCTTCTTTTTTCCCCGAGATGTAAGATTGTTTGTTGTCTACAACCATTTGCTGCAGGACTCCAGTTCCAGTGTTAATACTTTCTATTCGGGGTCTTTACCTGACACAACAGAGCACGTCATCCGCATACAGTGGGAGTTTCCATTTTGACACTGATAGGCATATCATTTACATAACACGGGAATAATAAGGACCCAAAAACTCCCTTAACTCCACATGCTATCGGCAGTGGTTCTGATTCCGTTTGTTGTTTTTTGAAAAGTTTTTTCCTGTTACTAAGATGGGACTTAAACCAGTCTGGGGAAACCCTATCCGATAGCTTGAATTTTTTACATAATGTATTGTGGTTGACAGTATCGAAGGCCTTTTGCAAATCTAAAGTTACCATTTATGAGGTTCCCTATCGACATTTAAGTTTATGAAATCCATCAGTTTAAATTAGGAGGTGTCGGTTGAGTAAGAACTCCAAAAGCCTGATTGGTAACTATGAAGGTTGTTGTCACTAAGATCTTAACTACTTGACAGTACACCGCCTCTTAGAATTTTGGATATTACACTGAGTATACTAACATGCCTATAGTTGCTTACATCAGACCTACTTTTTTTTCTTGAAGATATGAGTAACTCTGACTTCCTTGAACCCCCTGGCACTGTATTGTGGTGATGGACAAATTTACTATGTGAGCAATGGGGATTGTTATCTGGGCTGGTGCTTCTTTTTTTTGGAAGTCATGAGATACACTTACTAGTTGACAACTTTTTGGGAGTTACTCCTATTTTTGTATTTTTAAAATTTAAGAGTGTGTGTTAAAGGTATTTGATGCAGCTGGTGATATTTTATAGTGTTGATCACATTTGTGTAGTATGAATTAAAATAATTTGTCACTTTAGTTGTTTCGTGGAAACCTCGACGACGTTTAGTACTATTTTAGATCATCTAGGGGTTTATGGCTATACTCCAGCTGTTTTAGTTGTCGTCAGAGCTTTCAGAGTTATTTTTGTACTTTCGTTTTTTTAGCAATAGTGCCTCCCCTTTTGCCCCTTTTTAAAAGCCTCTACTCTTTCCTCCCCCTTTGGAATTATTTGGCGCGTATCCTGTCTGTTTGTTAAATCTTTTATCAACTGGTCTCTGAATTTCATATTATCTAATATCTCAGTAGTCATCCGGGGTTCAGTTCTTCGTTTAACCTAACCTCTTTAACTGGTGCAATATTATAAAGGATGGCAGTGAACATTGTTTTGAATTTTTCCCAGACATCATTTACGTCCGTGCAATTTGTTATCACTGTCCAGTCACAATTGTGATATTTACCAGTGTTTTTTTCTGTGTTTCTAGTTGACCTAACTTTTATTGTCTTGTGTGGTTTATCCGTTCCTAGTGATTTTCCTGGTACAGTAAATAATGAAATGATCACTAAGGCTTGTGGTAATGACCCTGACTGACTAATGTTCTCAGAGGTTTCAAAAAATGTGGTCAATTGGTGGCTGGAACTTGTGATCCGGGGTTTGGGGTATTAATTAGTTTTTTGGGAACTATTTAAATCCCGAATTTGCTTATATATTTTTCATAGCCGTTATTTTGCTGTTGAAAACAGATATTGAAGTCTCCTAATATTCTGTCTGTCATTGTTATCAAGTCCGCAAGACTGAAAAATCCTCTAAGAAGGTCATGGGTGGGAGGGGGTAACAGTTTACAAGATGCTGGAGTAACCTGGGGGAGTTCCCGGGGGCAACTTCCTGGGCCCCGGGCTGTGACCAGGCCCCATGTTGGATCAGAGCCTGATCAACCAGGCTGTTACTGCTGGCCCATGCAGTCCAACGTAAAACCACAGCCTGGTGGTCAGGTACTGACTTTAGGTCCCTGGCAAATGCCTGCTTGAAGACAGCCAGGGGGTTTTTTGGTAACCCCGATGTATGCTGGGAGGGAGTTGAAAAGTCTTGGGTCCCCCACACTTATTGTGTTTTTCTCAACTTAGTGGCCCCCCCGCTCCTTGGGGGGTGTTACACGCCGCCGAGTCTTTGCTTTCAGGGGGTGACCCCGTGTGCAAGTTTGGTACTAATCCTAAAATTTTTCCCCGGTAAAAATGTATCTCTCCCGCCTGCGTTCTAGAATACAGGTTTAGGGGAAACCGCGTTTCCCCGTAATTGGGTGGTTTTTCGCAGTTATGCGGCCGGGGGAAGGGTTCTCTGCCCTTTTTTAGGTGCAATTTCACCCGCCTTGAAAGGTGCTGTTAGTGTCACAATATTCCAGCCAGAAAAAACAAGGACCTGAAAAGTGTCAACATGGGCTTGGTATCCCTGGTTTTGAAGGTTCTCATTATCCATCCTGTCATTTTTCTAGCAGATCGTTGCTACGGTGTTATGGTCCTTGAAGGGGGATCCTCTGACATGATCACTCCCAGGTCTTTGACATTGTTTTTTTTCCCCTATTGTGTGGTTGAATTTGTTTTGTTTGATGAGATTTTACCACCACCTTTTCAATTCCTATCTAAGCGTTTTATATTGTAACCTTCTATTTTGACCTCGTCGTCAGTCACCGTATCATCCAACCAGGATTCTGAGATGGATATAACTGCCGCTCTAGTTCTGTTAGCTAGAATCATAATCTCTGTCAGTTTTGGAAGAAGTGATCTTGCGTTGACATGAATAAAGTGAAGGCCTGTTTTCCTAAAACAATCATAATCATCAATAAATGGCAAGGGGTCATTAGCATTAAAAATAGGTAAATCAATGTCATTATTGTTAAAGGGTAACTGTGCCAAAGTGCATTTGTTACAAACAAAATGAAATCTGGCACCATTATCATAATCAAACACACATCCATTATGCACCCACCCCTTACACATTTTACATACGGTAAGTTTACTGTTCTTCTTTCGTACCTTAGTACAGTGTATACAAATGTCTGGTGGTGTATGAGATATTAAGGATGGTTCTATCTGTGCATTACATATAGAGTTAAGGCTATCATTCCTAGCTACTAGACCATCATTATCACCATGTTTTATCTGTCTGTTTTGCACCTGTACCATAGATTGAGGTCCTGGGTTAGTATGGATATCACCACTTAATATCACCACTATAAAAGCTGTGCGCCACTGTGTTTGTTTGGGTATGTGGGGTTGCCATTCCTTGCGACAATAGTGGCACTTACGTTTCTGGTAGGATGGCCACTGTTGGGCTTTCACTTTCCAGGGAGCTATCACCCCATTCACCTTTTCCAGTCCCCATGACTGATTTCCTTCTTCATAGAAGTGTAAAATAATGATAAATATAATTATGGCAGCCTGAACACCTCTTATGCCACCCATGGTTATTCTTCACTCTTTATCACTTCACATCAAAAATTTGTTTTCTTTTCTTTATTTTTATTAAAAAGAAACCACTGATCCTATCAGACACCTAGCAATGCCTAGTAGCTACTCTAGAAATCACCACTGATTACTAGTAAATTTCTTGTTTACACATACCCCCCTTACCCCTTATTTAAACTCCCTTCACTCCTCACTTCACAGTCCGGCTTCACCTATCACACTTCTTGCTCATTTCCATCCTGGCAGGGTAAGAAAAAGCTTTTATCAATGGCGATGTACTTCCAAAGCCCCATCAATCCCATATAGCGGGGCTCGTCGTGGCTATCCACACTTCCCAAACCTGACTTCCTACAAATAAAACTCACCTCTCACCCTACATTAACACTACAAATATTTTAAGGTAAGTAATGAGTGTAGTACTGTATGTGCATTTTATCGCTCTAGGGTGCTTAATGTCGTAGTATGTAGGTGGGAGTGGCCAGGCAGGATGCCATACCTCCCACACGACTCTACAAATAAATAGTTTTCACCTCTCACCCTACATTAAGACCATTAACACTACAAATATTTTAAGGTAAGTAATGAGTGTACTGTACATGCATTGTATCACTATAGGGCGCTTTAAGCATCGTAGTATAGTATGTGTGCGTGGGGTGGCCAGGGCTACCATACCTACCACACTTGACTTCTTACAGTAAATACTACTCACCTTTTGCCCTACATTAAGACTACAGTGGTCTCTCGGTTTTCGGTCATCTCCAAACTCAAACATTTATGTAAGTGTATTTTCGTAAGTGCTTTTGCAAGTGTATTTTTGGGGATCTGAAATAGACTAACCTACGTGACATTATTTCTTAAGGAAGTAAATTCGTTCGGTAATGGCACTTGAGCAGCATTCTGGAATGAATTTTCGGCGAAAACCGAGGGTCCACTGTACAAATATTTTGAGGTAAATAATGAGTGTCCTGTGTGTGTATTTTACTTTTTAATGCCTAGTTCTATTGCTATCTTAATATATGTTAGTGTAAACTTGTTATCTGGCATTTATATGCATTTATAAATGGAAAAAAATGGAGTTCTGCTTTTCGGCAAAGTCTGCTTTCTGGCAGTAGCCTGGAACCTAACCTGCCGCATAAGTGGGGCCCTATTGTATATGTCATGTTTCTGTGTTATTAATATTTTTTATTATATAATATAATAATATAATAATAATATAATATAATATTTTTATTTCAATGCATGATACAAGTGTACATTGTTATTGGTAGTTACAATTATAAAACTGTATTGCAAGGAGAGCCACTGGCATGCCATGGCATTAGGGGCAGCTTATTCTAAAGACTTATTCACTAAAGACTTAATGCTAGAGAAATTGATTGAGTTTATTCTAGTTCTGTATTATTTAAAATTTCAATCTGATTATACATACAATAAAAAGACAATACAAGAGAAATTGGTTGAGTTTAGTCTAGTTGTATATTTTAATTCAAGTTACAATATGTTGATGCTATACTAGTATAATAACAATACTAGAAAATTTATTGAGTTTCTTCTAGTTATATATTTTATTTCAATTTAACAAAATGATGATACTATAATATTTTAAATGAACAATATGATGATATGATATTGCAACAAGTGTTAAGGAGGATGACATATAAAATTGAGATTATCTTAAGTAAAATAACATTGGGTTTGAAAGTTTGTTACAGTATGAGTATTTAGTATAGTGTGAGTAGGTGATTTTTGAGAAGAGTCTTGAATTGATTTTCGGACAAGGTTAACTTAATATTTTCTGGTAATGAATTCCAGATTCCGGGGCCCTTTATGTGCATAGAATTTTTACATTGGTTAGTATGGACTCGGGGTATGTCAAATAGTGATCTGTGTCTTGTGTCATGGTCGTGGGACCTATTAAAGTTGTTGAGGAGAATTTTGAGCGGAGGGTTGATATTAGCATGTAGAGTTTTATGTATGTAGATGGCACATGAATAGGTGTGAATATTTTTTACGGTGAGTAGTTTTAATGTTCTGAATATAGGTGGAGTATGTTGTCTAGAGTGGGAATTTATCATCCTGACTGCAGCCTTTTCCTGGGTTATGAGTGGTCTAAGGTGATTTAATGTTGTTGAGCCCCATGCACTGATTCCATAGGTGAGATAAGGGTAGATAAGAGAATGATATAGTGCAATGAGAGCTGGTTGTGGCACATGATAGCATATCTTAGATAATATACCTACTGTCTTTGAGATTTTCTTGGAAATTTGTTGTATATGAGTTTGGAATTTAAGACTACTGTCAAGGTGGATTCCTAGGAAATTTCCCTCTTTGAGTCTTGTGACGGGTGCACCATTTAGTGTTATGTTAAGTGGAACATTTGTAGCTTTGTTTCCAAACTGAATGAAGTAGGTATTGTCAGTATTGAGAGTAAGTTTATTTGTCGTCATCCATGTTGATATTTTCTGTAATTCGGCATTAACTGTGTTGGCTAGTATGTCTGGATTTGGGTGAGAGAAGACATATGTTGTATCATCTGCAAATAAAATGGGTTTGAGTAGTTGTGATGCATTCGGTAGGTCGTTTATGTAAATGAGAAATAAGAGTGGCCCCAGGACACTACCTTGAGGGACACCGACTGTAATTTGTCGCGTGGAAGAGTTCACTCCATTTGTGTACACATACTGGCTTCTGTTGCTAAGGTACGACTTTAGGTAATTGAGGGGGTGCCCCCTAATACCATAGTGCGCTAATTTTGTGAGCAATAAATCATGGTCGACTGTATCAAATGCTTTGCGTAGGTCTATAAAGATTCCCAGCGGAACTTCTTTCTTCTCAAGTGCGGTGTATATTAACTCTAACATGTGTGTTATAGCATCGTTTGTGCTCTTGTTAGTCCTGAATCCAAATTGACAGGGGTTTAGTACATTGTGTGAGACAAGGAAGGAATAGATCTGTTTATGAATTAATTTTTCGAAGATTTTAGAAAGCAGTGGTAAATTTGAGATTGGTCTATAATTGTTCAAGTCACTTTGGTCACCTCCTTTGTTAATCGGGGTGACCCTAGCTATTTTGAGAATTGATGGGAAGGTGGAAGATTCAATGGATTTATTGAATAATGCTGCTATAATTGGTGACAGTACGTGTGAAGCTTTTTTGTACATAAAGGGTGGTAAGCTGTTTATGTCTCCTGCTTTGTTTTTAAGGGTGTTGATTATGAGCGAGACTTCAATTGAGTTGGTAGGAGCTAGGAATAGTGTATCTGGGTAGGTGTTTGTGAGGTAGTCTGTTGGACGAGTGTTCGAGCTTGGGATTTTACTCGCTAGATTTTTACCTATGGTGGAGAAGAAAACATTAAGTCTGTTTGCTGTCTCAGTCGGTGAGAGTAGGGGTTCGTCTGTTTTTTATAATTTGATGGTAGTATTTTTCGTGGATATCTTTTTATTTCCTAGAATTGTAGATAGAGTTTTCCAGGTCTTTTTCATATCACCTTTTACAGTCTGAAGTCTGTTCTCATAATACAATTTTTTGGACCTTCTTATCAGGCTAGTAAGGATTGATGAGTAGCGTTTGGATTGTTCTCTGGTTATTAGACCCCTTCTATATTGTTTTTCATATTGGTGCCTCTTGTTTATGGATTTAAGGATGCTGGGTGTTAGCCAGGGATTGTTAAGTCGCTTAGCTGTGATCTGTTTAGTTTTTTTGGGGCAATGTCTGTTATAGAGGTTGTGTTTTTTTTTAAGGAAGTTCTTGATGCATTCATTAGTATCTGAATGTGTTTCTATTTCATTAAGCCAGTCAATGTTCGTCATAGCTGATATAAAATTATTAACAGCTGACTCATTATGCAGTCTGAAGGTAACTTTTGCAATTTCTTGTCATATTAGATGAATTGTGATAGGTAAATAAGCCGTAGAGTTGATATTAGCGTCATATTTAAGTATCTTGTCCTGTATAATAATAATAATAATAATAATAGTTTATTTAGACATGGTACAATTATACATAGATAGACATGATACATAATACATGATACATAGGTACAAATGAGATGTACATGCCAAAAGCCCCTAATATGCTGTGCATTGCGGGCATTCTTAGGACTAGTAGTAGACTACCTCTCCTATGCCTCTCCATATGCCAACAAGAGTCTTCAATAAAGATAAAACTGATTTAAATGTTCATTTATCCATTAAAATTAGTGCTTTATATTTATTTCTCATTGTTTTCTGTATGTAAAACTATACAGTATTCTTTAAAAAATGAATTTTTTGTGAATATTTTTGGGTGGAACAGATTAATTGGATTTACAGTGGACTCATGATAATCGTCCATAATCCGTTCTCATTTATCCATTAAAATAAATTAGGGCTTTATATTTATTTCTCATTGTTTTATGTATGTAAAACTATATTCTTTAAAAAATTAATTTTTTGTGAATATTTTTGGACGGAACGGATTAATTAGATTTACAGTGGACCCTTGATAATCGTCCATAATCCGTTCCAGAGAGTCTGCCGAAATTCAAAATTGACGATTTTCAAAACCATTTTCTCCATAAGAAATAATGTAAATCAAAATAATCCATTCCAGACACCCAAAAATATTAAAAAAATATTTTTTTTAGCTTAAATATAGATTTACATACAGAAAAACAATGAGACATGAAGTATAAAACAGTAATAACTTGACACTTACCTTTATTGAAGAGTTGTTGATGTGTGGAAGACGGAAGGAGGGGAGAGGAAGGAGGAGTTGCTAGTGTTTGGAAGAGGAATCCCCTTCCATTAAGACATCAAGTACCAAGTCCATTTCTGGGGTTATTTTCCTTCTTTGTTTTTAATGCCACTAGGACCAGGTTGAGAGTCACTGGACCCCTGTCTCACAAAATATATGTCCAGAAAGGTCTGTTTCTGGCATTTCTTTAAAATGTCTCTAAAAGGAGACAAGACATTGTCATTGAACATGTCGCATACATGGCCTGCAACAGCTTTGTCAGGGTGATGCTCCTCTACAAATCTTTCCATCCTAGTCCACATTGCACACATCTTAATCTCTGAAGAAAGCAACTTCTTCCCTCTCCCTTCCTCCTCCTCTGAAGCAATTTCCTGAGATCTGGTCTGTTGTTGTTGCAGATTAAGTTCCAACAGCTCTTCAGTGGTTAGTTCTTCATTGTGGTCCTCCACCAACTCTTCCACATTCTCACCACTAACCTCCAACCCAATGCCACAATAGTTTCCGCATCTGGCATAGGGTTGTCAAGGTCAGCCTCTAACCCTTCAAAATTTTTGTCGAGGACACAATCTGGCCACAGTTTTCTCCAAGCAGAGTTCATCGTCCTGGGAGTCACTTCCTGCCAAGCCTTACCTATAAGGCGTATGCAGTGGAAGATATTGAAGTGATCTTTCCAAAACTCTCTTAGGGTCAATTCAGAGTCTGAGGTTATGTCAAAGCACCTTTGAAACATTGCTTTGGTGTAGAGTTTTTTGAAGTTGGAAATGATCTGCTGGTCCATGGGCTGGAGGAGAGGAGTGGTATTAAGGGGCAAGAACTTCACTCTGATGAACTTAAAATCCTTCACCAGGAGGCACTTGAGATCTAATTTATTTTCCACAAGGTATTTCTTCACACTGGGGCCAAACACTTCATTGAACCAATCAAGGAAAATTTCCCTCGTGACCCATGCCTTACTGTTAGCCTTCCACATCACACACAAATTAGCCTTGGTGACACTGTATTTCTTGAAAACACTGGGATTTTCAGAGTGATACACCAGTAAAGGCTTCACTTTGAAAACCCCACTAGCATTACCACACAACATGAGAGTTAGTCTGTCTTTCATAGGCTTGTGTCCTGGTAGTGCATTTTCCTCCTTTGTGATGTAGGTCCTATTTGGCATTTTCTTCCAAAAGAGGCGTGTTTTGTCACAATTGAACACTTGTTGGGGTTTGAATTGTTCAGCCCCTATGTACCCCTTGAATTCGTGCACAAAGTTTTCAGCCGCATACTTGTCAGAACTTGCAGCCTCTCCATGCCTTACAACATTATGTATGCCACTTCGCTTCTTGAAATTTTCGAACCAGCCTTTGCTGGCCCTAAATTCACTACCAGCAGCACTCGTTCCAGGACTTTTTTTTTTTACGATCTCCTTCTTTACTTCTATCATGTTTCTTACTTTCTTTACCAAAGGGCTGGCACTAAGAGCTTTCTTTGGGCCCATGGTGGCTTATTTAACAGTTGCAAGCACTAAAACAAATGAAATATTAAGAAATGTATCATATGAAAGGCGTGAGGTGATTGTCACTCGCTCGTAAACAATGGCACACTGACGCTAAATGGTGTTTGTGTGCCCGCGGTTGCTGGGTTTCATACGACCGCCAATTTTTAAGCTAAAGGACGAAAATCAAGCCATTATTTTGCCGAAAAAAGTTGCCAATTTCCAAATTTGCCGATCTTCAAGGGAGACGATTTTCAAGGGTCCACTGTACATTATTTCTTATGGGAAATATTGCTTTGACTTACGGCTGCTTTGAGTTTAGGCCAAGCTTCTGGAACAGATTACGGCCGAAACTCGGGGTTCCACTGTAATTAAATTTATTTATTAATTTTTCATAGTGTGATTTCATATAGGTTACTTAGGCATCTATGGCTGTGATTACCCACTATATACCAAAAGACAATTTGGTGCACTGGACAGCTTACTTTATATGAAACACTTAGGTATTAATTATGGCAGATGTTAGCACCCTAAAGTCAGTACCTGGCCAGCCGGGCTGTGGTTCATTTGTCAGTTTGTGCTGCCATCAGTAACAGCCTGGTTGATTAGACCCTGATCCACCACAAGGCCTGGTCTCAGACCGAGCTGCGGGGGTGTTGACCCCCGAAACCCAGGTATACTCTTTCATTTTATAGTGTTAATTATACTTTGATATATTACTGTTTAATCATCTTGTATTCATGATCAGTTCTTCGTGCCAACTTGTGGTCAATGCTTCACCTTTGTAATATGGAGAATTGACAAGAAATATTATGAATATAGAAGATGAGTCTTTACAAGGAAAGTTTTTCATATAATAGGCTTGCAAAATTTTATACAATATTTTTTGTCAATTTACTCTGAACAGTACTGCATGCTGAAAATTCTTTTTGTGATACTTATTCTCAGTATATCAGTTAGCTGTTTTTAGGATGTGCTTTAAATATAATTGGTATTTCATAGGCTGAAGAAGCCACCCAAGAAGAGATGGAATCTGGTCGTGTGGTAAAACGTCGTGTTGATCACCTGAAAGAACACGACTCTCGTAGCTCCTCTGTTGTAGCAGAGTGGAAACGTACCAGACTGGATCGACTATTAGTGGAGTATCTTTTAAGAGCTGGATGTTACTCAACAGCTACTAAGGTCGGTTGTTAGTGGCCAAAATAGAAGTGTAAAGTTCATGTGGCATATTATTATTTTATTTTATGGGGGGAGAGTTGTCTAGATCTTAAACGAAATGACTTGTTTGCCAGCTTTTTCTTGTGTTATGATTACAGTGGACCCCCGGATTACATCATTATTTCATTCCAGAATGCTGTTCAAGTGCCGTTACCGAACGAATTTGTTCCCATAAGGAATAATGTAAATTAGATTATTCCTTTTAGACCCCCAAAAATACACTTACAAAAGCACTTACAAAAATACTCTTACAAAATTGTTTGAGTTTGGAGTAGTACGTAATCTGGGGGTCCACTGTACAGTGGACCCCCGAGTATCGTAAAAACTTCATTCCAGAATCCTTCTTAAGTGCCATTACCGAACGAATTTACTCCCTTAAGAAATAATGTCACTTAGGTTAGTCTATTTCAGACCCCCAAAAATACACTTCCACAAGCACTTACACTATTATACTTACATAATTGTACGATTTCCGGGGTGTACGTAACTCGGGAGTCCACTGTAGTTGTAGATAGTACTGCATTTTTTTGTAGAACCCCATGCATATATAAAATGTGTACTGTATTATTTACTCTGATATTTGTGGTTATATAAGTGGTTATATCAATTTGCTTTCACCTAATATTCCATGACTATTTCAGTTAGCAAGTTCTCGTGGTATAGAAGGTCTAACAAACTTAGACGTCTTTTTGGTTGCAAGAGAGGTTGAGCAGTCATTGGCCTGTCGTGATACAAGCAAGTGCCTTTCCTGGTGCCATGATAACAAGAGCAAGCTACGCAAGCTCAATTCCTCGCTTGAATTTAATGTGCGGATGCAAGAGTTTATAGAGCTGATCAAGAGTGACCGTCGAATGGAAGCTATCCGGTAAATGATTAGGAGCAGACCATAACTACTGAGTTATCATTTTAAAAGTAGATTTTTTGTAATTAAAATGCTAAGAAGGATAATTCACTGCCATATCTGAAAACTCATTTGTGTACTTATTTTTGATGAGTCTAATGTGGTTTATAAAATTTATCAACACAATTTTTATGTCCCTGTATTTACATATCAATTCCATTCTATTTCTAATAGGCATGCAAGAAAGCACTTTACGGGACAGGAACCAGGGCATTTGCCTTCCATACAGCGCTGTATGGCACTAGTTGCCTTTCCAGCCAACACAGGTGAGCTTTTCTTTCAAGAAAATAGGATGACCTAAGGTTAAAGATGAAAGTCATTGTACAGTATTGTTGAAGCTAAGTATGCAGTAATAAATGCTTACTCAAAATCAGAGGATAATATATCATATATGGTGGTAGTGATGGACTTTTGTATACAGAATAGAGAATATTGAATTTAGACTAGATTCTTTTATATATAATGTGAGAAGGTAATATGCATAATATGCATAGATAAAAAGTTAAATTATTTAGAAATTCATTATCTTCAGCTATACTTGAGGGTACTATGAGATGAAAATGCATTACACATTTTTTTTAGAGGATCTGAAGGTAAATGGAAATACATACAGTGGACCCCCAAGTTACGAACACCCCGGAAATCGTACAATTATGTAAGTATAATATTGTAAGTGCTTTTGTAAGTGTATTTTTGGGGGTCTGAAATGGACTAACCTACTTGATATTATTTCTTAAGGGAGTAAATTCGTTCGGTAATGGCACTTGAGCAGGCTTCTGGAATGAATTTTGTTCATTACTCGGGGTCCACTGTATATGCCTTGCCTAGTGAATCACTTTTGTGTACTGTTAAACATTATTAGTCCTCTGGCATTGTGGATGAATTTTATTGCTTCACTTTATGGACTATCACATCGATGTTTGCCGAGCAACCAGTGGGGCGCAAGTTGAGTGCCTTTAATGCTACCCTATACCACATGAAACTGAATGAAATCCTGCATCTGAAGCTACTAACTGTGAAAGATTATTACAATAAAGTTACATGTTATACCTTTTTGAAATCAGGGAGTGTTTTTGTGGACACCCTGTATAATACATGAAACATCTTCACTTGGATGAAGTATTTTAAAAGCCAAGAATGTGTATTATAACAGTAAGTCTTCATCTGATAATCATGCCGCTTTAACTTCAAGTACCCTGTAACATCACAGATCCATTATAAAACTCAGTAAGCTTGACATCCCTCACTTTCTAGATCTCAGTGGTTAGCTCTGCAGTTCCAGTATAGTAATTCTAAAATTTACCACTTTGGGAGTGGTAGTAGTGCAAATTTCTTTGTGTAAGTATAATAATAAATAAACCAGTTTCATTTACACTAATTTTTAATGTATGTTTCCAGCAGATCATAGTAGGTCAGAGGTGTATTACTTGGTTATGGGTGTTTGTAAAAATTTATTTTCTCCATCCCTCTGTACAGCTCCCTGTAGCACTGAAGCAAATGCTGAAACTTTTCAGTGACTACAACTTCATGATCATCTTAGATCACATTCTGTTTATGAGCTTGATACTCTCTTGACAACTTACGAAGGGTGGGTATAATTTCATCATCTTTCGTCTTTGGCAGTGAAGCTTGTTTGTTCAAGGCTTGTTTGTTCATGTAGAGCTGCAACAGCTCTACATGAGCATCAATGATGTCTTTCAACCTAATTCATCTTGAGAGTTCAAAGAAAATGTTTCTCATAATTTCAGAAACTACAGTACAATGCAATACTTTGAAACCACTGAAGTCGAGGATATTTTCAGGTCAGATATTTTTAGACACAAAATTCAATGTAGCCAATGTAAATTACAGATTTATTTTAATATTAACTTATCTGGACCGTTGTTCAACCAGATGGATAGGATGGCCTGCAAAATTTATCCAGTAGAAACCATACATTGTGAGCATTGTTATTCCTGGTGTTGTATGGTTCAACAGCTGGTCAGAAATATGTTATACTGTGTCTGTTAATGGTTCTGAGGATCATTGATTACAGGACTAAGAAGTATTAAGAAACGTAATAAGTAAAGACAAATGTATACTGAATATAAGCAGAGTTAGTAAATTTTACATGTCATCGTACATGGTCATGAAACAAAAAGGAAGCACCAGCAATAGGACTAAGAAGTGTTAAGAAACGTAATAAGTAAAGAAATTTTTTTTTTTCAACAAGTCGGCCGTCTCCCACCGAGGCAGGGTGACCCAAAAAGAAAGAAAATCTCCAAAAAGAAAATACTTTCATCATCATTCAACACTTTCACCACACTCATACATAATCACTTTCTTTGCAGAGGAGCTCAGATACGACAGCTGAGAATTGTCCCTCCCAGCTGTCACTATCCCAGACCCCTCCTTTAAAGTGCAGGCATTGTACTTCCCATTTCCAGGACTCAAGTCCAACTAAATCAATTAACTGGTTTCCCTGAATCCCTTCACAAAATGTTACCCTGTTCACACTCCAACAGATCGTCATGTCCCAAAACCATTCGTCTCCATTCACTCCTATCTAACACGCTCACACATGCTTGCTGGAAGTCCAAGCCCTCGCCCACAAAACCTCCTTTACCCCTTCCCTCCAACCTTTTCTAGGACGACCCCTACCCCGCCTTCTTTCCCTACAGATTTATACACTCTCCAAGTCATTCTACTTTGATCCATTCTCTCTAAATGACCAAACCACCTCAACAACCCCTCTTCAGCCCTCTGACAAATACTTTTAGTAACTCTACACCTTCTCCTAATTTCCACATTCGAATTTTCTGCATAATATTTACACCACACATTGCCCTTAGACAGGACATCTCCACTGCCTCCAGCCTCCTCCTCGCTGCAGCATTTGCAATCCATGCTTCACACCCATATAAGAGTGTTGGTACCACTATACTTTCGTACATTCCCTTCTTTGCCTCCATGGATAACGTTTTTTGTCTCCACAGATACCTCAATGCACCACTCATCTTTTTTCCTTCATCAATTCTATGGTTAACCTCATCCTTCATAAACCCATCCGCTGACACGTCAACTCCCAAATATCTGAAAACATTTACTTCTTCCATAATCCTCTCTCCAATGTGATATCCAATTTTTCTTTATTTAAATCGTTTGATACCCTCATCACCTTACTCTTATCTATGTTCACTTTTAACTTTCTACCTTTACACACACTCCCAAACTCGTCCACTAACCTTTGCAACTTTTCTTTAGAATCTCCCATAAGCACAGTATCATCAGCAAAAAGTAACTGTGTTAACTCCCATTTTGCATTTAATTCTCCATAATTTAATCCCACCCCTCTCCCCAACACCCTAGCATTTACTTCTTTTACAACCCCATCTATAAATATATTAAACAACCATGGTGACATTACACATCCCTGTCTAAGACCTACTTTTACCGGGAAGTAATCTCCTTCTCTCCTACACACCCTAACCTGAGCCTCACTATCCTCATAAAAACTCTTTACAGCCTTCAGTAACTTACTACCTATTCCATACACTTGCAACATTTGCCACATTGCTCCCCTATCCACTCTATTATATGCCTTTTCTAAATCCATAAATGCAATAAAACTTCTCTACCTTTATCTAAATACTGTTCACATATATGCTTCACTGTAAACACTTGATCTACACATCCCTACCCACTCTAAAGCCTCCTTGCTCATCTGCAATCCTACTCTGTCTTACCTCTAATTCTTTCAATAATAACCCTGCCATACACTTTTCCTGGTATACTCAGTAAACTTATTCCCTATAATTTTTACACTCTCTTTTATCCCCTTCCCTTTATATAAAGGAACTATACATGCTCTCTGCCAATCCTAGGTACCTTCCCTCTTTCATACATTTATTAAACAAAAATACCAACCACTCCAGCACTATATCCCCCTGCTTTTAACATTTCTGTCATGATCCTGCCAGTTCCAGCTGCTTTACCCCTTTCATTCTACGTAATGCCTCACGCACCTCCCCCACACTCACATCCTGCTCTTCTTCACTCCTAAACGATGTTGTACCTCCCTGGCCAGTACATGAAATTACCGCTCCTTTTTCATCGACATTTAAAAGTTCCTCAAAATATTCCTGCCATCTACCCAATACCTCCAGCTCCCCATCTACTAACTCCCCTACTCTGTTTTTAATTGACAAATCCATTTGTTCCTAGGCTTTCTTACCTTGTTTATCTCACTCCAAATTTTTTCTTGTTTTCAGCAAAATTTCTTGACAGAGCCTCTCCCATTCTTTCATCCGCTCTTCTTTTGCACTCTCTCACCACTCTCTTCACCTTTCTTTTACTCTCCATATACTCTGCTCTTCTATTAACACTTCTGTTTTGTAAAAACCTCTCCTCTTTCCTCCTGCACCACCCTCCTATAGCCACAAATTTCTGCCCACATTCTAATACTGCATTTTTAAAACTATCCCAACTCTCTTCAACCCCCCCCCACTACTCCTACTTGCACTAGCCCACCTTTCTGCCAATAGTTGCTTATATCTCACCCTAACTTCCTCCTCCCTTAGTTTATACACTTTTACCTCTCTCTTACTTGCTGTTGCCATTTTCTTTTTGTCCCATCTACCTTTTACTCTAACTGTAGCTACAACCAAATAATGATCTGATATATCTGTTGCCCCTCTATAAACATGTACATCCTGAAGCCTACCCATCAACCTTTTATCCACCAATACATAATCCAACAAACTACTTTCCTTACGTGCTATATCATACCTTGTACAGTGGTACCCCGACTTACGATGGTCCCCAAACTCACCCTTTTATGTAAGTTTATTTTTTTAAATGCTTTTGTAAGTGTAATTTTGGGGGTCTAAAAGGACTAGTCTATTTTACATCATTTCTTATGGAGATAAATTCGTTTGGTAATGGCACTTGAACAGCATTCTGGAATGAAAAAATATCGTAAGTCGGGGTACCACTGTATATTTATTTATCCTCTTTTTCATAAAATATGTATTACTTATTACCAAACCTCTTTCTACACATAGCTCAATTAATTGTTCCCTATTTACATTTACCCCTGGCACCCCAATTTTACCTACTACTCCCTCCACAACATTTTTACCCACTTTAGCATTAAGATCCCCAACCACAATTACTCTCTCACTTGGTTCAAAACTCCCCACACACACTCACTCAACATTTCCCAAAATCTCTCTCTCTCCTCTACACTTCTCTCTTCTCCAGGTGCATAAACACTTACTATAACCCACTTTTCACATCCAACCTTTATTTTACTCCACATAATCCTTGAATTTATACATTTATATTCCTTCTTTACCTGCCATAACTGATTATTCAACATTATTGCCACTCCTTCTTTAGCTCTAACTCTATTTGAAACCCCTGACCTAATCCCATTTATTTCTCCCCACTGAAACTCTCCTACCCCCTTCAGCTTTGTCTCACTTAAAGCCAGGACATCCAGCTTCTTTTCATTCATAACATCTACAATCATCTCTTTCTTATCATTCGCACAACATCCACGCACATTCAAACATCCCACTTTGACGGTTTTCTTCTTTTTCTTTTTAGTAAGCTATACAGGAAAAGGAGTTACTAGCCCATTGTTCCCAGCATTTTAGTTGACTTTTACAACACGCATGGCTAACGGAAGAAAGATTCTTATTCCACTTCCCCATGGATATGAAAGGAAAAGCAATAAGAACAAGAACTATTAAGATAAAATCAAAGAAAACTCAGATGAGTGTGTATACATAAACGTGTACATGTTTGCGTAGTGTGACCTAAGTGTAAGTAGAAGTAGCAAGACGTACCTGAAATCTTGCATGTTTATGAGAGAGAAAAAAGACACCAGCAATCCTACCATCATGTAAAACAGTTTCAGGTTTTTGTTTCACAGTCACCTGGCAGGATGGTAGTACCTCCCTGGGTGGTTGCTGTCTACCAACCTACTACCTATAAAGACAAATGTATACTGAATATAAGCAGAGTTAGTAAAGTTTACATGTCATCGTACATGGTCATGAAACAAAAAGGAAGCACCAGCAATCCTGCCAGAGTGCAACCCACTTTAACAAGCTTCCATTTCACACTAATATGGCAGGGTGGTAGTACTTCCCTGGTTGACTTGCCTACTACAGTAGACCCTCATATTACACAGATTTATTTGGCACGTTTGCGGCATAATTTTATACAACTCTTCATAAAATTAACATAATACGGTTCAGTTTGTGGGAGGGGAAAAAATTTTGAGCGTCACCTGCGGAATATTTCCTTAGCTCTGGCTGCTGTTTGGCTGTAGGTGAGACCAGTGTCTCCGCGGGGCTGCATTGGGCTTCAAGGCAGCAAAGGATCGCTTCACATCAGGGGATTTCAAGTGTTAGCCCATGGTTATTTACTGTTCTAAGAATCCTCGTGCTTTGAAAGGTGTAGATAAAAACACCTTACCAGTAATTTGGAGGTCAAGCCAGTCAGCATGGATGACAAAGGAAATATTTATTGACTGGCTTAAGAATCACTTTATTCCTGAAGTCAAGTTTTACCTGCACAGCAAGAACCTTGCATTCAAGGCTCTCTTCATTCTTGATAATTCCCGTACTCATCCAGAAGCTTTTGTGGATGTGACCCACATGTAAAGTTGTATTTTTACCTCCAAATACAACATCTTTAATATAACCATTGGATAGGGGAGTTATTAAGCCATTCAAGTGTAACTACACAAGAAAAGTGATGAAAAACTAGTTGCATCAATGAACTCTTGACTCCAACCTGGCAGTACCAAGCTTCTGGAATAATGTATAATGTACTGCAGGATAAAAGAAGCCAGAGATTCATTACAGAATTTATGCACACTCCAATACAACCATTGACTTTAGTACCAGAACCTCAACCATCCACTTCTGTCGACAACCAACAACCATCCAATTCAGCTCAGTAGGGCCACACCATGCATCTTCACTCTCTTCACAGTCACTGACATACACCAGCAACCACATTTTAAGGTAAATATTATTATTTCTCTGGGATAGTGACAGCTGGGAGGGACAATTCTCAGCTGTCGTATCTGAGCTCCTCTGCAGAGACAGTGATTATGTATGAGTGTGGTGAAAGTGTTGAATGATGATGAAAGTATTTTCTTTTTGGGGATTTTCTTTCTTTTTGGGTCACCCTGCCTCGGTGGGAGACGGCCGACTTGTTGGAAAAAAAAAAAAATTATTATTTCTGTTGCATTTGTAGTCTTAACCCTTTGGGGGTCGACAGGCCTTCTCAGGAAAGTGTTCCTGGGGTCGAAAATTTTTTGGAAAAAAAAAATTAATTTTTTCTTATGAAATGATAGAGAATCTTTTTCCGATCATAACGCCACCAAAATTATGAAATTTGATCGAAAACTAACGAAATTATGCTTTCGCGAAGTTATCGGTATCTATGACACTGACGCATCGGCGATTTCACCCACTTCGAGCCCTATTTTCGACAAATTCCAATGTTTCAGTCTCCTAAAATTATAGCTATTTCGCTAGAACTCCATTTCTTCTATGGAATGAGTAGAAGAAACTGCCTATTTACCAATTTCATCTACCCAAAACAGTGGTCAGAAAATGGCAATTTTCTAATTTCACACAAATTTCAAACGATGCCAATTTCAAAATAGGGTCCAGAGTAAACAAGGCAGACATTCCTGGCACTAAAATAACATGTTCTCTGTTCATTAGCCATGTCTCCAGGCCCCTGTTCCATTACTTTTGCTTTCCATTTTGAATTTTTATTCTCACAAAAATAGAAGATTTACTGTTATGTATACAACTGCATCATTGTAAAAATGGTATAAATAATATCAAAACACTTGTGCATGAATATAAGACTCGCCAGTTGATGTGTATTGGACGCATGGTGTGATTTGTTTACTCTTGAACATCGTCAAAAATCGAACATTTTCGCTACTTTGAGCTCAATTTCAAGGTACTTGTCATTGTCAAACTAATCAAAATCATCTCTATTTCTGTAATATATTTTCCATTCTATCAAATGAGACCATGAAAACGAGAATACATCAATAAATACCATACAAAAATAGACTGCAAATTCGCTGTTTTAAACCAAAAATAGGGTCAGAGTTTTTTTTTCCTCATTATGCACTGAGTGGTGCAGGAATTTTTTTATACTGCGCACACTGACCGCACAGACCCATTCTATCACATCTAGGCCTAACAACCTGTTTCTGCTTGATTTGAGGGTGCTAGAATTTAGGCGTACTAGTACGTCAATAACCCCAGGCGTAAACCATACTAGTACGTCAATAACCCTGAAAGGGTTAAATGTCAATTTTACGTCAATATAGACATTTTCATTAATCCATCTATGATATTTTCTTCAAAATTATATAAGAAACACGTTACATAGTATTACAAATAAAGAAGCATTTGTAATTAAGCGACTGTTTGGGATACTGAGTAAAATCTCGTATTTCAGATTTTTATTATATTAAATATATATTATTAATATAAAAGCATATAATCTGAATAAAAACATATAATCTAATAATCTGTGTAAAAACCTATTTACACAAAATCACAGTACTAGATAAAAGTCACAAGTAAAATCAAGTATTCGGTGTAGTGTCAAGTCGCTGCCATCTTCGTGTCACGCAGGACACTACCACACCTTGTCATGATACTTCTTTGTCTTATGGCACGCCTTCTCACGGGGTCCCCTGACACCCGTTCTCTGTGTCACATAACACGCCCCCGGTGTCACCCGACACGCCTTCTCTTCTGTGTCACACGACACCCTTCTCTCTGTGCCCATAAGACACCTTCCTTGCATCATGAACCCATCTCTAATAAAACCTTTTCATCGCGTTATGACACACCTCAAATACACGACTCAACCTGTGTCGTGCCACCGTCACAAACTCTGACTGACTACACCACTAAATACCTGACACCACAGTGTCACACAAGACACCACCTGTTACCAGTGTCACACAAGACACCACCTGTTACCAGGGTCACACAAGACACCACCTGTTACCAGTGTCACACAAGACACCACCTGTTACCAGTGTCACACAAGACACCACCTGTTACCAGTGTCACACAAGACACCACCTGTTACCAGTGTCACACAAGACACCACCTGTTACCAGTGTCACACAAGACACCACCTGTTACCAGTGTCACACACTTTCAGGTACATAAGTTCAGGTACAACAGTCCATTTTCAGGTACATAGTCTCAGGAACACAGTCGGTACGGTGAATAAGCCAGTAGATAGTCTAAGGCCGTCACCAGCACGAAGAGTCAATCTCCAGGTCTGTCTGTTGAACACTCCCAGGTGTATCAGGGAGCTAGTGAATTCTCCAGTGTTGTATAGGGGAGAGTCTCGCACACTCCCTAGGTGTATCAGGGAGCTGGTGAACTCTCCAGTGTTGTATATGGGAGAGTCTCGTTAGCACTGTAGACCTGTCACCAGCACCACACTGCGAAAGTCTACAACTCTCAAGCAGGTCTGCCTGGCGAACTCCAGTAGTGTATCAGTGAGCTGGTGGACTCTCCAGTGTTGACTAGGGGAGAGTCTCGATGACACTGTCAGTCAAGCCGGCCTGGCAGTCAAACATCAGGTCTGATGACGTAACCCCTTGACTGCCGGCCGGTGAGGTAATTACCTAACAACCATTGTTAGATAAGGGGCCGTAACACATAGCATATAAACATGCTGTTTATATGCTATGTAGGTGTGGTTGCTGGTCGGAGGGAAAACTTTACGTAATACTAATAATAATCACTCTTGGGCACATTAAATGTCTTATTTTATGTTAATATAGACATTTTCATTAATCCATCTACAGTGGAACCCCGGTTAACGAAAAAAATTCATTGCAGAAGCCTGCTCAAGTGCCATTACCGAACGAATTTACTTCCTTAAGAAAAAATGTCATTTAGGTTAGTCTATTTCAGACCCCCAAAAATACACTTCCACAAGCACTTACAATATTATACTTACATAATTGCACGATTTCCAGGGTGTTCATTAACCGGGGTTCCACTGTATGATATTTTCTTCAAAATTATATAAGAAACACGTTATAAAGCATATAAATATGCTGTTTATATGCTATGGTGTTGCTGGGCAGAGGGAAAACATTACATAATACTAATATAAACTCTTGGGCACATTAAATGTCTTATTTTACGTTAATATAGACATTTTCATTAATTCATCTATATTTTCTTTAAAATTTTTTAAAAAAACACGTTACATAGCATATAAACATGATACATACACCCACTGAGATTTGTTTACCAAGCGACTTTGTAGGAGTCGGAAGAATTATGTTTTCTCTAGTCAAACACTGAGGGATAAGTGTAGAAAAATATTCCTTTCATATGCCTTCACTCTATATGTAGATATTCACGATCCTTGTGGGTTTAGCGCTTCTTTTTTATTATGATAATAATAATAGTTGTGAGTGTGGGGGAAGTTCGTGAGGCAGTGGGTAGAATGAAAGGGGGTAAGGCAGCTGGGATTGATGGGATAAAGGTAGAAATGTTAAAAGCAGGCAGAGATATAGTTTTGGAGTGGTTGGTGCTATTATTTAATACATGTATGGAAGAGGGTAAGGTACCTAGCGACTGGCAGAGAGCATGTATTGTTCCTTTGTATAAAGGCAAAGGGGACAAAAGAGAGTGCAAAAATTATATAGGGGAATAAGTCTGTTGAGTATACCAGGTAAAGTGTATGGTAGAGTTATTATTGAAAGAATTAAGAGTAAGACGGAGAGCAGAATAGCAGATGAACAAGGTGGCTTTAGGAAAGGTAGGGGGTGTGTAGACCAAGTGTTTGCAGTAAAACATATAGGTGAACAGTATTTGGATAAGGGTAAAGAGGTTTTTGTGGCATTTATGGATTTGGAAAAGGCATATGATAGGGTGGATAGGGGGGGCAATGTGGCAGATGTTGCAGGTGTATGGAATAGGAGGTAGGTTACTGAAAGCAGTGAAGAGCTTTTATGAGGATAGTGAGGCTCAGGTTAGAGTGTGTAGGAGAGAGGGAGATTATTTCTCTGTAAAAGTAGGCCTTAGACAGGGATGTGTGATGTCACCGTTTTTGTTCAATATATTTATAGATGTGGTTGTAAGAGAAGTGAATGCGAGGGTCTTGGCAAGAGGTGTGGGGTTAAAAGACAAAGAATCAAATACAAAGTGGGAGTTGTCACAGTTGCTTTTTGCTGATGACACTGTGCTTTTGGGAGATTCTGAAGAGAAGTTGCAGAGGTTGGTGGATGAATTTGGTAAGGTATGTAAAAGAAGAAAATTGAAAGTGAATATAGGAAAGAGTAAGGTGATGAGGATAACAAAAAGATTAGGTGATGAAAGATTGGATATCAGATTGGAGGGAGAGAGTATGGAGGAGGTGAATGTATTCAGATATTTGGGAGTGGACATGTCAGCAGATGGGTCTATGAAGGATGAGGTGAATCATAGAATTGATGAGGGGAAAAGGGTCAGTGGTGCACTTCGGAGTCTGTGGAGACAAAGAACTTTGTCCATGGAAGTTAAGAGGGGAATGTATGAGAGTATAGTTATACCAACACTCTTATATGGGTGTGAATCATGGGTGATGAATGTCGCAACGAGGAGAAGGCTGGAGGCAGTGGAGATGTCATGTCTGAGGTCAATGTGTGGTGTGAATATAATGCAGAGAATTCGGAGTTTGGAAATTAGGAGGAGGTGCGGGATTACCAAAACTATTTTCCAGAGGGCTGAAGAGGGGTTGTTGAGGTGGTTCGGACATGTAGAGATAATGGAACGAAACAGAATGACCTCGAGAGTGTATAAATCTGTAGTGGAGGGAAGGCGGGGTAGGGGTCGGCCTAGGAAAGGTTGGAGGGAGGGGGTAAAAGAGGTTTTGTGTGCGAGGGGCTTGGATTTCCAGCAAGCATGGGTGTGCGTATTTGATAGGAGTGAATGGAGACAAATGGTTTTTAATACTTGACGTGCTGTTGGAGTGTGTGCAAGGTAACATTTATGAAGGGATTCAGGGAAACCGGCAGGCCGGACTTGAGTCCTGGAGATAGGAAGTACAGTGTCTGCACTCTGAAGGAGGGGTGTTAATATTGCAGTTTTATAACTGTAGTGTAAAGCACCCCTCTGGCAAGACAGTGATGGAGTGAATGATGACGAAAGTTTTTCTTTTTCGGGCCACCCTGCCTTGGTGGGAATCGGCCGATGTGTTAATAATAAAAAAAAATAAAAAAAAATAATAATACTATCAATAGTGTTGCATGAGAATGGGAGTGATGCTGTTTGTTTATTTTGTACTAACTTGTACACACTGTAGGTAATTATTATTATTTTGAGGTAAAAGTTTCACAAACTCTTACAAATGTATGTGAATGAACTAAAAGTGGACACGTATTAATCGCATTCATTTCGCCTGACCGAGTGATCGCCCACTACCTGTTCAGTTTGTTTTTTTACCTTGTCTGAACTCCGTATCTCGTTCTCTCCCTCGTTTACTCTTTCGTTAACTAGTTGGCTCTCGTTGACTATGGCGTCTAAGCTTAGTTGTGATAAAAAGAGGAGTCGTAAGCCTCTTACTTTAAGTGCCAAGTTAGAAATTATTAAACTCAGTGAACTGACTTTTTTGGGTTATCCTAGGTACTCTACTCATATTCTGCTATGTATGATAATCTATGTAACTGTATTTGTGTATAACTGAATAAACTTACTAACAAGGTATATGTTGATCGCTGATATAGCCATCAAATACAGTTATATATAGCAGCATATGTGTAGATAACCCAGGATAACCCAAGAGTGTCAGCTAACACTCTTGCTAGGAGCTAATGCTGCTGGGGATTGCAAGTTAAAACCTATGATAATTTATCACTCAGAGAATCCTAGGGCCCTAAAAACTATGCAAAAGGTAGCCTCCCTGTTTATTATACTAAATCCAATTCGAAAGCTTGGATGACTACTGATCTTTTCATAAATTGGTTCACAGACTATTTTAAGCCTACAGTTGAGACTTACTGCAAGGAAAAGAAAATTCCTTTTAATGTTTTACTTGTTTTAGACAATACCCTGCCACTCACCTTTCACACATCAATGTTAATACTTTAAGGTAAGTAATAAGTGTACTCTGTGTGTATCTTACTTTTTATTGCGTTTTTTAATGCCTAGTGCTATTGCTAACTTAATATAAGTTAGTGTAAGCTTGTTGTCTGGCATTTATAAGCATTTAGAAGTGGAAAAAAATGGAGTTCTTCTTTTCGGCGATGTCTGCTTTAACTCACTAGCCTGGAACCTAACCTGCCGTATAAGTGGGCCCTACTGTATAGGCTGCCTCACCAACCAACGAACCATGTTGGTAAGGGTTTGGTGATCGGGGCCCCATCATCAGATCAACACCTTCGTTCACCCAATCATAATGTGGATCTGGCAATGGTAAAGGTGACGTGGATTCCACTCACATGTTTACCATTGTCATTCCCACCCTGAGCTGGTTGTTGCACGGTCGTCTCTGTCTTTTGGCTGTTGTTTTGCCTTGACTACCATGGTATGCACTAATACTACTCTATTTGTATATAGTTTACATAGTTGTATAAAGCTGTAAATACTTGGTGAAGGAAAATACAATTCAGATATACATATATACAGTGGACCCCCGAGTAACGTAAAAACTTCATTCCAGAAGCCTGCTCAAGTGCCATTACTGAACGAATTTACTCCCTTAAGGAATAATGTCACGTAGGTTAGTCTATTTCAGACCCCCAAAAATACACTTCCACAAGCACTTACAATATTATACTTACATAATTGTACGATTTCCGGGGTGTTCGTTACTCGGGGTCCACTGTATATAAATACAGTGGTACCTCGGTTAACGATGGTCCCCAAACTCGTCCTTTATGTAAGTTTTTTTTTAAATGCTTTTTGTAAGTGTATTTTTAGGGTCTAAAAGGACTAGTTTATTTTACATTATTCCTTATGGGGATAAATTCGTTGGTAATGGCACTTGAACAGCATTCTGGAACGAAAAATATTGTTAACCAGGTACCACTGTACTTGGTGAAGGAAAATACAAATTCAAAGCTTTTCCACGGTGTTTCTTTGCTCCAAGCTCCCTTTTACACTCAGGATAACAGGCCTTGAGAACCTGAGGTTGTAATAGTTCATGAGCCACTCTCTGAGACAGAGACAAGCAGACAGAAAGAGAGAGACACAAGCAGACAGAAAGAGAGAGACACAGGCAGACAGAAAGACAGACACACAGGCAGACAGAAACACAGACACACTCAGGCAGACAGAAACACAGATAAGCAGACATAGCTAGTCAGACACAGACATGTTTATGTGTAACAGTGAAAACAAACAAAGCCAGGGGTTCCCTGCAGCAATGCACAATCATCAAGTGTCAAACCACTGCTGCACTGTCATCAGTTTAGTGACACCCAATCTTTCACCATGCTTCAAGAAGTTTCATGTATACTCCAGCATGTCTAAAACATTGCTGGGACCTATAAATACTTTGTATATATTTCTAGACAATAGTAAATGACCAAGGCAGGTGAAAATGCTCACCTGTCAGTGTGTTTGTGACTACAGTGGTACCCCGACTTACGATATTTTTTCATTCCAGAATGCTGTTCAAGTGCCATTACCAAACGAATTTATCTCCATAAGAAATGATGTAAAATAGACTAGTCCTTTTAGACCCCCAAAATTACACTTACAAAAGCATTTAAAAAAATAAACTTGCATAAAAGGGTGAGTTTGGGGACCATCGTAAGTCGGGGTACCACTGTATTTGAATACAATTTCAGTACCTAATATTAGTGTCAGAACAAAGATTGGCTATGAAATCACAAGAACTACTATAAATTGTAATTATCAGAACATAAAAATTACAGTGGACCCTCGCTATTCGAACACTCCAAAACTCACCCTCATTCCAGAATGTTGTTCAAGTGCTGTTACCAAACGAATTTATTCCCATAAGGAATGATGTAATTAGATTAGTCCATTTCAGACCCCCAAAAATACACTTATAAAAGCACTTACAATAATAAACTTACATAAAAGGGTGAGTTTTGGAGTGTTCGAATAGCGAGGGTCCACTGTATATAAAATAATATAAAAATGAGAGCATGTGAGCATCCAGCGCCAACTTCTTGGGCTTATATTTCGGTAAATACTGATCCTAAATAATTTATTTTTTATCTTATAACATGTAGAATACAGTAATGCTCTCTTCATTTAAATTTTTTTTTTTTTTTTTTTTTTTCAAAATATTCGGAGCACTGCACGAGTGAATGTAGATCTACTTTTGGACAGTTTAGGGGTTAAATGTCAGCTACCAAATCTATACGGAATACGTATGACATTTAAAGTGCTCAAGAGCGATTATTATTATTAATTATTATTATTATTATTATTATTATTACTATTATTATTTCAACACGTTGGTAGTCTTCCACTGAGGCAGGGTGACCCAAAAAGAAAGAAAATCCACAAAAAGAAAATACAATGGACCCCCGAATAACGAACACCCTGGAAATCGTACAATTATGTAAGTATAATATTGTAAGTGCTTGTGGAAGTGTATTTTTATGGGTCTGAAATAGACTAACCTATGTGACATTATTCCTTAAGGGAGTAAATTCGTTCGGTAATGGCACTTGAGCAGGCTTCTGGAATGAAGTTTTTACGTTACTCGGGGGTCCACTGTACTTTCATCATCATTCAACACTTTCACCTCACTCGTACATAATCACAGTCTTTGCAGAGTCGCTCAGATATGACAGTTTATTATTATTATTATTAATTATTATTATTTAGGAGGAGGTGCGGCATTACCAAAACGATTGTCCAAAGAGCTGAGGAGGGGTTGTTGAGGTGGTTTGGACATGTAGAGAGAATGGAACGAGACAGAGTGACTTCGAGAGTGTATAAATCTGTAGTGGAGGGAAGGCGGGGTAGGGGTCGGCCTAGGAAAGGTTGGAGGGAGGGGGTAAAGGAAGTTTTGTGTGCGAGGGGCTTGGACTTCCAGCAAGCATGTGTGAGCGTATTTGATAGGAGTGAATGGAGGCATATGGTTTTTAATACTTGACGTGCTGTTGGAGTGTGAGCAAAGTAACATTTATGAAGGGATTCAGGGAAACCGGCAGGCCGGACTTGAGTTCTGGAGATGGGAAGTACAGTGCCAGCACTCTGAAGGAGGGGTGTTAATGTTGCAGTTTTATAACTGTAGTGTAAAGCACCCCTCTGGCAAGACAGTGATGGAGTGAATGATGATGAAAGTTTTTCTTTTTCGGGCCACCCTGCCTTGGTGGGAATCGGCCGATGTGTTAATAAAAAAAAAAAAAAAAAATATAATATAATTATTATTACCATCTACATACCTTGTTCATTGAGTTTAATAATTTCTTAAGCTGCCACGAGAGATGCAGAGAATGTAAACAAACAAACACACCAGCTAACCCCTTAACAGTAAACTTTTGTACTTCTTCAATTTTCCTCTTGTTTTTCCTCTTCCAAATGCTGCTGCACTTCTAACTCTTATCTTGTACTATCGGGTGCACAATAAAGTACAAATTTGTACAAATATATAGTCTTGGAGACTGCAAAAGCTAGTGTACTGAGTGACTGTAGGAAGGAGATTAAGATGCTTGACGCTGAGACGCCGCACTGCCCGTTTCCATGACCCAAGTTCTCATATGGCATGCAATACCGACTTGTTGGAAAGCCCGTTGTAACTGAGTTGTCGGTAAACGAGGACAGCGGTAAGTGAGGAGAGGCTGTATATATACTGTACTACTATCTTGTCATATAAGTGAAACAGAAGCCTTTTAAACATTTTACCTGTCTTTCCTATGTGTCTAATGAACTTGTAAGATGAAAGGTAAACTATGCTAAATTTTATTTAGTGTTTACCCATTTATCCTTATTTCTCTACATGTTTCTTTAAAGTTCATATTCCAGTAATGTTTGCTCTCAGCATCTGTGTCGTGAAGTGACTCAAATGCTGGAAACAAGGGGCTGGTTACCCATTTTTCTATACATAATTATGGTAAAAAAAAAAAATTCAATTTGTGGTTTGAATGTGCAAGTAAGCATAGTGGATGATAAAAAAAAAATTTAGATTATAATTAAAAGTATGCTTTATGTCCTAACACTTAGTAAATCATAGTTGAAAAGGGTGTGGGGGATTTTCAATGGAGAGGAGTTAAAACAGTTAAGGTTGGGTGTATCTTGAGTGAGCAAGAGCTAAAGGAATTCAAATTCAAATTCAAATTCAAATCCTTTATTTCATAGCACTAATGTTGAACAAGCACTTGTGGAATAAAAAGTAAGGGTATAAATGTTTAACTTTAAATTTGTGTCACATAAAATAAAAGTGGGATGTGAAAGGTAGACAGTATTAAGTGTATATTCACCTTGGAAAAGAGAGGTGTTAATGTAAGACCAGATAATAATTTTTTTTGTGTGTGTGTGGGGGGGGAGGGGGGTGCTCACATGAGCATGTATGTATGCTTACTACAGAATATTGTATATTTTTATATTTGAATTACTTGTACAGTATTTATTATGCCTTATATTTTTATTAATCTATTTTTGAAGTACAGTGGACCCCCGAGTTTCGGTCAAAATTCATTCCAGAAGGCTGCTCAAGTGCCATTACCGAACGAATTTACTCCCTTAAGGAATAATGTCAAGTAGGTTAGTCCATTTCAGACCCCCAAAAATCCATTTACAAAAGCACTTACAATATTATACTTACATAATTGTACGATTTCTGAGGTGACCGAAACTCGGGGTCCACTGTATCTACTTTTTGAGTGCATTTCTATGCAGTTTATCAATAATTATTTTTTTAAAAGTTATTCATTAAGAATAAGTATTCATCAATATCTTTGCCTTCAGATGTCACTCCATACAAAGAACTGTTGTCAGATGTACGATGGGATGGGTTGATTGAGCAGTTTCGAGCTGAAAACCTGAAGTTGTACCAGTTATCTTCACAGTCGGCCTTCTCTCTTGTTGTCCAGTCTGGGCTATCTGCACTCAAAACTCCTCACTGTTATAGGGTAAGGAAAAGACTTGTATAACAACTTGACTATCAAGTTGACACCTCACGTACATACCTCCATACATATCTTTCAGTCTTCTGTTATACCTTTGAACATTGCAGTGGATTGACAGGACTCTTTAGTTAGCTTAACATCTTTATTATGCACCCCATACCCATCCTGTGGGCAGTAGTCAAAAGATTGCAGAGGTACATAATGGGTCCAGGGACTGGACCCCAAAGTTATGATAGCTGAACTAGTTACAAAGGTAATGAACTCCAGGTAGATCTGGTCACAATCATGGCAAGTTACAGAGGTAATGAACCATCTACACTCCTATACATGGTTACAATCATGAACAAATTACAAAGTAATGAGCCACTGACATGTCCACACCCGGTTACAATTGTAATGAGTTATAAGTACAACTATTAAGTGGGTCATACACCCACACGAGTGCGCACACATACATACAAGCGTTCGCACACACACACATGAGGGCACAGACACAGACACACACACACACGCACAGTAAGTGTAAGGTCATGAAGATTGGGGAAGGACACAGAAGACCGCAGACGGCATACAGGTTAGGGAATCAAAGGCTGCAAACATCAGTTAAAGAAAATGATCTTGGGGTAAGCATTATAACAAACATGTCTCCTGAGGCACATATCAATCAAATAACTGCTGCAGCATATGGGCGATTGGCAAACCTGAGATTAGCGTTTAGACATCTGAGTAAGGAGTCATTCACGACATTGTACACCGTGTACGTTAGGCCTATACTGGAGTATGCAGCACCAGTATGGAATCCTCACCTAGTCAAACATGTCACAAAATTGGAGAAAGTGCAAAAATTTGCAACATGTTTAGTCCCGGAACTGGGAGAGGTCTTATGAGGAGAGGTTAAGGGAGCTCAACCTGATGACACTAGAGGATAGGAGGGACAGGTTGGGACATGATAACAACATATAAAATACTGAGAGGAATTGACAAGGTGGACAGGGCTTGAATGTTTCAGAGATGGGATACAGGAACAAGGGGCCACAGTTGGAAGCTGAAAACCCAGATGAGTCATAGGGATGTTAGGAAGTATTTCTTTAGCCTTAGAGTTGTCAGGAAGTGGAATAATCTGGAGAGTGAAGTAGTGGAAGCAAGTTTCATACATAGCTTTAAGAAGAGGTATGATAAAGCTCATGGAGCAGGGAGAGAGTGAATTAATATCAACCAGTGAAGAGGCAGGGCCAGGAGCTATGACTCGACTCCTGCAACCACATATACGTGAGTACGAGCATACAAACATACACATACACACACACATATAAAATACTGCGAGGAATAGATAAGGTGGACAGAGACAAGATGTTCCAGAGAGGGGACATAGAAACAAGGGGCCACAATTGGAAGTTGACGACTCCTATGTGTCAAAGGGATGTTAGGAATTATTTCTTCAGTCATAGAGTTGTCAGGAAGTGGAATAGCCTAGAAAGTGACGAAGTGGAGGCAGGAACCATACATAGTTTTAAGACGAGGTTTGATAAAGCTTATGGAGCAGGGAGAGAGAGGACCTAGTAGCAATCAGTGAAGAGGCAGGGCCAGGAGCTATGACTCGACCCCTGCAACCACAAATAGGTGAGTACAAATAGGTGAGTACACACACACACACACACACACGTGGTAATGCTTTAATTACAGTGAGCAAAGTCCAGGTATTTCTCCAGAATGGTCTGTAATATACCACTGTGGATAAAATACTTTGCCATTTCTTGAACATTTCTGAGTGAGTTGTCTCTAAATTCATTAATTTTATCGCACTTCAGTACATAATGACGCAGGGTGTCACAATAGTCCATCTGGCAACGTTTACATTTCGTTTGGTCTACATCTGGTGGTGGTGATTTAACCTGATAAAAATACAGGCAGTAGTGACATCCAAGAGTCTGCTTATTTTGTTGGATGCACCATAGACGTGTGGGTCCTCCTGCATGATGGAATGATGATAGATGGACTGACTGGTGTCAATCTCCCTAAGTCTTAAGTCAATAAAGTTCAGTTGAAGTTCTTTTCGTATTATTGTTCTCAAACTGCTAACTGACAACCCAAGATTGTAATCTACAGCTTAGCCAATTCATCAGTTCTATCATGCATCTGGAGACCAATGTGAGATGGAATTCACAGCATGTGCACTCTGACTCCACTGTCCACAATCTTACCATACCTGTGTCTGGCTTCTGTCACAAGCATGCCACAACTTATACTTAATGAGTTGAGAGCATTTATGGATGACACAGAATCAGTTATAATTAAAGTGTCAACCTTAGATACATGGATGCATTTGAGTGAAAGGAGTATGGCAAACAGTTCTGTTTGAAGGGTAGAGGCCCAGTTATTGATGCTTGCTCCAATTTCTTTATGAAAGCCATCACTCTGTATGACAACAGCAGCACTACCAGCTGCACCAGTGGATTGGTGTACAGAACCATCAACGTAAATAATTTGTGAAAGAGTGTTCTGTGTGACTAAGTTATCAATACAGCTTAAGACATCCTAGCAGTTCTAAGATCGCTAGTCCTGTGCTCTACCACTACACTGCAGAGGGTCATTACGAATAATCCAACCAGGAATTTTTTTTTACTCAGAGAGATTAGTGACTGCCATCAAGTGTGGCTCCTTCATGGGTTGGACACTGTCATTTATAAATTTTCATAATAACTGAACATGCACATACCATAATCATATTTTAAATTTTTGTCTTAACAGAAATGCAGTTGAAAGATAAGTCCTTAGCTTCAAGTTACCACCCTGAGTCTAGCCTCTAGTAGGCAAGTTATTGTAATTGGTAATGGATACAATTTACAGTCACCATAATAAACATGCAATAATTTTATTGCCAAGTTTCAATATAGCTTCATGAAAGGTTGTTCTTGCATGACAGGTTTACTGACTTATTCACAAGATAATTGAAGTGGTGGACAGTTTTAGAGTTTGATGTTGTTCATATGAACTTCAGTAAGACCTTTGATAGGGTTCCAAACAAAGGAATAAATAAAGGTGGTGATAAGACAGTGCATAGAAGTTCTCTTCTGGATTGAGACTTGACTAACTGATAGGCTATAGCTTATTTTTATAAATGGGAAGAAATTGTAATGGGAATATTTCACAAGGGAGTTCTGCATGGATCTGTATTCAGTCTCCTGTTCGTTATTTACATAAATGACCGACTCAAGATGAGGGATTTGAAAGTGATA
Source organism: Cherax destructor (assembly GCA_009830355.1). Classification (NCBI taxonomy): domain Eukaryota; kingdom Metazoa; phylum Arthropoda; class Malacostraca; order Decapoda; family Parastacidae; genus Cherax; species Cherax destructor. Next base: position 11,229 of record WNWK01012443.1, on the reverse strand, counting down.
TAGTAAGTTTGCTGACAACACAGAATTAGGCTGACAAATAATGAGGATATAAGAAAACATAGATAAGAGTAAGGTGATGAGGGTATCAAATAATTTATACAAAGAAAAATTGGATATCACATTAGAGGGAGGGAGTATGGAAGAAGTGAATATGTTCAAATATTTGGGAATTGACTTGTCAGCGGATGGGTTTATGAAGGACAAGAATTGATGAAGGAAAAAAGGTGAGTTGTGTGTTGAGGTATTTGTTGAGACAAAAAACGTTATCCATGGAGGTAAAGAAGGGAATGTACGAGAGTATAGCGGTACCAACACTCTTATATGGGTGTGAAGCATGGGTTGTAAATGCTGCATCACAGAGGAGACTGGAGGCAATGGAGATGTCATGTCTAAGGGCAATGTGTAGTGTAAATATTATGCAGAGAATTCGTAGGGTGGAAATTAGGAGGAGGTGTGGAGTTACTAAAAGTATTAGTCAGAGGGCTGAAGAGGGTTTGGTTATTTAGAGAGAATGGAACAAAGTAGAATGACTTGGAGAGCGTATAAATCTGTAGGGGAAGGAAGGCGGGGTAGGGGTTGTCCTTGAAAAGGTTGGAAGAAGGGGGTAAAGGAGGTTTGTGGGCGAGGGGCTTGGACTTCCAGCAAATGTGCGTGAGCGTGTTAGGAGTGAATGGAGACGAATGGTTTTTGGGACGTGACGAGCTGTTGAAGTGTGATCAGGGTAATATTTTGTTAAGAGATTCAGGGAAACCGGTTAGCCGGACTTGAGTCCTGGAAGTGGAAAATACAATGCCTGCACCTTTAACGGAGGGGTTTGGAATGTTGGCTATTTGGAGTGACATCTAAACTGTCATATCTGGGCACCTCTGCAAAGACAGTGATTATGTGTGAATGATGGTGAAAGTGTTTCTTTTTTGGGTCACCCTGCTTTGGTGGGAGATGGGTGGCGTCTTGAAAAAAAAAAAAAAATATTTCTTTTGAAAATATGTAGATTAAGTATGCATAGAACAAGGAAGGACATGATTACAATTTACTAATGGAAGATAGAAATAAATAAAAGGGATTGTGAATAAAGTTCTGAAATTATCTAATCAATACAGAATTCAACACTGCATCTAAATTGGATGAACTCTGAGAAAGCTTATATGGCTTAGCAGTTTGAAATGTAGACAAGAGAAACAAATTGGCATGTAGTGTTAATGAAGCAATTACTGTTTGTGCTTTTAAAAATTGGTTAAATAGATGCATGGAAAGAAATGATTGGGTGAAAGTTGGACTTGCCTTACATAGTCAAATTGACTTACTGCAGTACTTCTGTTTGAAGAAAAGAACAAACTGATTCTTTTTCATATACAGTGGACCCCCGAGTATCGTAAAAACTTCATTCCAGAAGCCTGCTCAAGTGCCATTACCGAACGAATTTACTCCCTTAAGGAAAAATTTCACGTAGGTTAGTCTATTTCAGACCCCCAAAAATACACTTCCACAAGAACTTACAAAATTATACTTACATAATTGCACGATTTCCGGGGTATTCGTTAACCGAGGGTCCACTGTATTTAGCTATCACCTAAATATTTTGTATATTTCCCATATTAATTATTACACGTGTAATGGAACATTTAAATGAAAGGTACGGTCATTTTTGTTGTTTCAGGGTGCCACAGGACACAACCCAGACTGTCCTGTATGTCAGCCATCTTTCAACTCCCTGGCTTCTCCTCTTCCATATGCTCACTGCTCACAGTCTCGTCTAGTTTGCCATATAAGTGGAGAACCACTCAATGAAAACAATCAACCACTTATGTTGCCCAATGGATATGTATATGGACAGAAGGTGAGAAATGCACTACTGTAAATTACATATTTTCAGTAAACCCTTGATTTAACAGACTTTGGAAATACACTGGATAAAAATCTACTGATTCAGTAGTTTCAGAAACAACAGACAAGGATCATTGGTTGCAGAATTGTCAGTTATTGTTATTTTTATGGCAAAATAATATCATCTTTATTTACTATAATCATCCTTACCAACCACCCTCTCCTCCTTTCTGTCAGTTTATTAAACTGATGGTTTACTTTTCACTATTTTAGAGCTTAACCCTTAAACTGTCCACACGTAGATCTACGTTCACTCGCGTACTGCTCCGAATATTTTGAAAAAAAAAAAATCGTTTTTTTTTTTTTAAATGAAGAGCGCGTTTTTATTAACAGGATAGGCTAAAAAAATTTTTAGGGCAAGTACTTACCGAGATATAAGCCCGCGAAGTTGGTGCTAAATGATGAGGTGTCGGCAACATGGAGCACTGACGCTTGCAGAAACAATAAATATTTATCGTTTTTTTCCAATTCTTTTCCATTTTCTGTTGTTTTCATGCTATGATAATAATGTTTTGATGCAGATCTTTTGATTTCATTGCCAATTCTTGTTTAGACACAAATGTTTGGTACTGAATTAGTTGTCACAAACACACATGTTCACACTGTTTGATGAATTTGTACACCTTGTTCAATCACATACAGTCATACCTCGGTTAACGATGCTGTCAGTTAACGAAAGTTTCGGGTAACGATATTTATAACGTAAAAAAATGATTGCGGTTAACGATGTTTGCTTCGGGTAACGACATTCGTACCGGACGTGTCCGCGTGACGCCCAGCTGAGCGCGCACTCCAGGGAGCGTCAGTGTGCTATTGTTTACAAGCGAGAGCGACCACCCACCCACACCCACGCATTCATACCAGTATATTGTCATTATTCCACTGTTTTTAGTGCTTGAAACTGCTAAATAAGCTACCATGGGTCCAAGGAAAGCTCCTAGTGGTAAGCCTGTGGCAAAGAGGAACAGAAATATGATAGAACTGAAGAAGGAGATAATAGAAAAATATGAAAGTGGAGTGCGTATCACTGAGCTGGCCAGGCTGTATGGTAAAGCCTTTATTACCATCGCTACCATTGTAGCCAAGGAAGCTGTTGTTGCAAAAGGTTCATCTGTGATCACAAAACAGAGACAACAAGTGCTGGAAGATGTGGAAAGGTTGTTGTTGGTGTGGATCAACGAGAAACAGTTAGCAGGAGATACTGTTTTGGAGGCAATAATATGTGAAAAAGCAAGGCAGTTGCATGATGATCTCGTTAAGAAAATGCCTGCAACGAGTGCTGAAGTGAGCGAATTTAAAGCCAGCAGAGGCTGGTTTCACAAATTTAAGAATCGAAGTGGCATACATAGTGTTGTGAGGCATGGTGAGGCAGCCAGTTCTGACAAAATTGTGGCTGAAAAATATGTGCCTGAATTCCAGGAGTACATAGAGGCTGAACAATTCCTCCCCCAACAAGTGTTTAATTGTGATGAAACAGGCCTGTTTTGGAAGAAAATGCCCAACAGGACCTTCATTACTCAGGAAGAAAAGGCACAGCCAGGACATAAGCCTATGAAAGACAGGCTAACTTTGATGCTTTGTGCTAATGCCAGTGGTGATTGCAAAGTGAAGCCTTTACTGGTGTATCTTTTTGAAAATCCCCGAGTGTTTGGCAGATGCGGTGTCACCAAGTCTAACTTGTGTGTGATGTGGAGGTCTAACAAAAAGGCATGGGTCACAAAGGACATTTTCTTAGAGTGGTTCAATGGCGTGTTTGGCCCCAGTGTGAAGAAATATCTATTGGACAATAATTTGCCACTTAAGTGCCTCCTGATAATGGACAATGCTCCTTGTCATCCTCCAACTTGGTAGAGAAAATTGTGGAGGAGTTTAAATTCATCAAAGTGAAGTTCTTGCCCCCTAATACCACTCCTCTCCTCCAGCCCATGGACCAGCAGGTCATTTCCAACTTTAAAAAACTCTACACCAAAGCAATGTTTCAAAAGTGCTTTGATGTGACCACAGACATGAATATAACCCTAAGAGACTTTTGGAAAACCATTTCCATATGCTGCATTGTGTAAACCTTATAGGTAAGGCTTGGGAGGGAGTGACTACCAGGACTTTGAACTCTGCCTGGAGAAAATTGTGGCCAGACTGTGTCCTAGAGAGGGATTTTGAAGGTTTTGGGGCTGAGCCTCAGAACCCTGAGCCTGAGCCTGAGCCTGAGCCTGACCCTGTTGTGGAAGAAATTGTGGAATTGGGCAAGTCTATGGGGTTAGAGGTGAGTGGTGAGGATGTGGAACAGTTGGTGAAGGAGCACAAGGAAGAGCTAACCACTGAAGATCTGCAAGAGCTTCAACAGCAACTGGAACAAGAGACCAGAGGTCAGGACAATGGTTCAGAGGAGGAGGAGGAGGTGGAACAGAGATGGAAGAAGGTGCCTTCTTCAAGGATTAAGATCTGTGCCAAATGGAGTGATGTGCAAGGCTTTATGGATGAATATCACCCTAACCATGCTGTTGCAGGCCGTGCTGGCAACCTGTACAATGACACAGTGGTGTATCATTTCAGGGATGTGTTAAAGAATCGCCAGACACAGAGCTCCCTGGACAGATTTATTGTTAGAAAGAGGTCCAGTGACTCTCAAGCTGGTCCTAGTGGCATTCAAAGAAAAAGGGAAGTAACCCCAGAAAAGAACTTGGTACCTGCAGTGTTAATGGAAGGGGATTCCCCTTCCAAACACTAGCATACTACTCCACCTTCTCCCCTCCTCCCGTCCTCCACACATCAACAACTCTTCAATAAATGTAAGTGACATGTTATTGTACAATATATACATGTGTATTTATTTATTGTTCATTAAATTGTGTATTATTTAATGTCAAAAAGTTCTAAAAAAATATTTTATTTACCTACTTTTGGAAGTCTTGGACGGATTAAATTTATTTCCATTATTTCTTATGGGGAAAATTGATTCGGTTAACGATTGTTTCAGTTAAAGATATGCCCTCTCTGACGGATTAATATCGTTAACCGAGGTATGACTGTACTATTTTTATATATTTTTTATTAACACATCGGCTGATTCCCACCAAGGCAGGGTGGCCCGAAAAAGAAAAACTTTCATCATCATTCACTCCATCACTGTCTTGCCAGAGGGGTGCTTTACACTACAGTTATAAAACTGCAACATTAACACCCCTCCTTCAGAGTGCAGACACTGTACTTCCCATCTCCAGGATTCAAGTCCGGCCTCCCGGTTTCCCTGAATCCCTTCATAAATGTTACTTTGCTCACACTCCAACAGCACGTCAAGTATTAAAAACCATTTGTCTCCATTCATTCCTATCAAATATGCACACGCATGCTTGCTGGAAATCCAAGCCCCTCGCACCCAAAACCTCTTTTACCCCCTCCCTCCAACCTTTCCTAGGGTGACCCCTACCCCGCCTTCCCTCCACTACAGATTTATACACTCGAGGTCATTCTATTTCGTTCCATTCTCTCTGCATGTCCGAACCACCTCAAAAACCCCTCCTCAGCTCTCTGGATAATAGTTTTGGTAATCCCGCACCTCCTCCTAATTTCCAAACTCCGAATTCTCTGCATTATATTCACACCACACATTGACCTCAGACATGACATCTCCACTGCCTCCAGCCTTCTCCTCATTGCAACATTCATCACCCATGCTTCACACCCATATAAGAGTGTTGGTATAACTATACTCTCATACATTCCCCTCTTTACTTCCATGAACAAAGTTCTTTGTCTCCACAGACTCCGAAGTGCTCCACTTACCCTTTTCCCCTCATCAATTCTATGATTCACCTCATCCTTCATAGACCCATCTGCTGACATGTCCACTCCCAAATATCTGAATACATTCACCTCCTCCATACTTTCTCCCTCCAATCTGATATCCAATCTTTTGTCACCTAATATTTTTGTTATCCTCATCACCTTACTCTTTCCTATATTCACTTACCAAATTCATCCACCAACCTCTGCAACTTCTCTTCAGAATCTCCCAAAAGCACAGTGTCATCAGCAAAAAGCAACTGTGACAACTCCCACTTTGTATTTGATTCTTTGTCTTTTAACCCCACACCTCTTGCCAAGACCCTCGCATTCACTTCTCTTACAACCACATCTATAAATATATTGAACAACCACGGTGACATCACACATCCTTGTCTAAGGCGTACTTTTACCGAGAAATAATCTTCCTCTCTCCTACACACTCTAACCTGAGCCTCACTATCCTCATAAAAGCTCTTCACTGCTTTCAGTAACCTACCTCCTATTCCATACACCTGCAACATCTGCCACATTGCCCCCCTATCCACCCTATCATACGCTTTTTCCAGATCCATAAATGCCACAAAAACCTCTTTACCCTTATCCAAATACTGTTCACCTATATGTTTTACTGCAAACACTTGGTCTACACACCCCCTACCTTTCCTAAAGCCACCTTGTTCATCTGCTATTCTGCTCTCTGCCTTACTCTTAATTCTTTCAATAATAACTCTACCATACAATTTACCTGGTATACTCAACAGACTTATTCCCCTATAATATTTGCACTCTCTTTTGTCCCCTTTGCCTTTATACAAAGGAACAATACACACTCACTGCCAGTCCCTAGGTACCTTACCCTCTTCCATACATGTATTAAATAATAGCACCAACCACTCCAACACTATATCTCCGCCTGCTTTTAACATTTCTACCTTTATCCCATCAATCCCGGCTGCCTTACCCCCTTTCATTCTACCCACTGCCTCACGAACTTCCCCCACACTCACAACTGGCTCTTCCACACTCCTACAAGATGTTATTCCTCCTTGCCCTATACACGAAATCACAGCTTCCCTGTCTTCATCAACATTTAACAACTCCTCAAAATATTCCCTCCATCTTCCTGATACCTCTAACTCTCCATTTAATAACTCTCCTCTCCTATTTTTAACTGTCAAATCCATTTGTTCCCTAGGATTCCTCAACTTATTAATCTCACTCCAAAACATTTTCTTATTTTCAACAAAATTTGTTGATAACATCTCACCCACTCTCATTTGCTCTCTTTTTACATTGCTTGATCACTCTCTTAACCTCTCTTTTTTTCTTCATATACTCTTCCCTCCTTGCATCACTTCTACTTTGTAAAAACCTCTCATATGCTAACTTTTTCTCCCTTACTACTCTCTTTACATCATCATTCCACCAATCGCTCTTCTTCCCTCCCGCACCCACTTTCCTGTAACCACAAACTTCTGCTGAACACTCTAACACTACATTCTTTAACCTACTCCATACATCTTCGACCCCATTGCCTACACTCTCACTAGCATATCTATCCTCCAATAGTTGTTTATATCTTACCCTAACTGCCTCCTCTTTTAGTTTATAAACCTTCACCTCTCTCTTACTTACTGCTTCTATTTTCCTTGTATCCCATCTACCTTTTACTCCCACTTTAGCTACAACTAAAAAGTGATCTGATATATCTGTGGCATCTCTATAAACATGTACATCCTTAAGTCTACTCAACAGTCTTTTATCTACCAAGAAATAGTCCAACAAATTACTGTCATTACGCCCTACATCATATCTTGTATACTTATTTATCCTCTTTTTCTTAAAATATGTATTACCTATAACTAAACCCCTTTCTATACAAAGTTCAATCAAAGGGTTCCCATTTTCATTTACACCTGGCACCCCAAACTTACCTACCACACCCTCTCTACATGTTTCTCCTACTTTGGCATTTAGGTCCCCTACTACAATTACTCTCTCACTTGGTTCAAAAGTTCCTATACATTCGCTTAACATCTCCCAAAATATCTCTCTCTTCTCTACACTCCTCTCTTCTCCAGGTGCATACACGCTTATTATAACCCACTTTTCGCATCCGACCCATATTTTAATCCACATAATTTATATTCCCTCTTCTCCTTCCATAACTGGTCCTTCAACATTATTGCTACCCCTTCCTTAGCTCTAACTCTCTCAGATACTCCTGACTTAATCCCATATATTGTTTACATATATATGACTTAATCCATACTATTTTTTTTTTTTTTTTTTCAACAAGTCGGCCGTCTCCCACCGAGGCAGGGTGACCCAAAAAGAAAGAAAATCCCCAAAAAGAAAATACTTTCATCATCATTCAACACTTTCACCACACTCATACATAATCACTGTCTTTGCAGAGGAGCTCAGATACGACAGCTGAGAAAAGTCCCTCCCAGCTGTCACTATCTCAGACCCCTCCTTTAAAGTGCAGGCATTGTACTTCCCATTTCCAGGACTCAAGTCCAACTAAATCAATTAACTGGTTTCCCTGAATCCCTTCACAAAATGTTACCCTGCTCACACTCCAACAGATCGTCATGTCCCAAAAACCATTCGTCTCCATTCACTCCTATCTAACACGCTCACACATGCTTGCTGGAAGTCCAAGCCCCTTGCCCACAAAACCTCCTTTACCCCTTCCCTCCAACCTTTTCTACAGATTTATACGCTCTCCAAGTCATTCTACTTTGATCCATTCTCTCTAAATGACCAAACCACCTCAACAACCCCTCTTCAGCCCTCTGACAAATACTTTTAGTAACTCCACACCTTCTCCTAATTTCCACATTCCGAATTTTCTGCATAATATTTACACCACACATTGCCCTTAGACAGGACATCTCCACTGCCTCCAGCCTCCTCCTCGCTGCAGCATTTGCAACCCATGCTTCACACCCATATAAGAGTGTTGGTACCACTATACTTTCGTACATTCCCTTCTTTGCCTCCATGGATAACGTTTTTTGTCTCCACAGATACCTCAATGCACCACTCACCTTTTTTCCTTCATCAATTCTATGGTTAACCTCATCCTTCATAAACCCATCCGCTGACACGTCAACTCCCAAATATCTGAAAACATTTACTTCTTCCATAATCCCTCTCTCCAATGTGATATCCAATTTTTCTTTATTTAAATCGTTTGATACCCTCATCACCTTACTCTTATCTATGTTCACTTTTAACTTTCTACCTTTACACACTCTCCCAAACTCGTCCACTAACCTTTGCAACTTTTCTTTAGAATCTCCCGTAAGCACAGTATCATCAGCAAAAAGTAACTGTGTTAACTCCCATTTTGCATTTACTTCTCCATAATTTAATCCCACCCCTCTCCCCAACACCCTAGCATTTACTTCTTTTACAACCCCATCTATAAATATATTAAACAACCATGGTGACATTACACATCCCTGTCTAAGACCTACTTTTACCGGGAAGTAATATCCCTCTCTCCTACACACCCTAACCTGAGCCTCACTATCCTCATAAAAACTCTTTACAGCCTTCAGTAACTTACTACCTATTCCATACACTTGCAACATTTGCCACATTGCTCCCCTATCCACTCTATCATATGCCTTTTCTAAATCCATAAATGCAATAAAAACTTCTCTACCTTTATCTAAATACTGTTCACATATATGCTTCACTGTAAACACTTGATCTACACATCCCCTACCCACTCTAATTGCTCATCTGCAATCCTACTCTCTGTCTTACCTCTAATTCTTTCAATAATAACCCTGCCATACACTTTACCTGGTATACTCAGTAAACTTTCTTTCTTCTTTCAACACGTCAGCCGTTTCCCACCGAGGCAGGGTGGCCCAAAAGGAAAACGAAAGTTTCTCCTTTACATTTAGTTATTTATTCAGGAGAAGGGGTTACTAGCCCCTTGCTCCAGGCATTTTAGGCGCCTCTTACGACACGCATGGCTTACGGAGGAAGAATTCTGTTCCACTTCCCCATGGAGATAAGAGGAAATAAGAACAAGAACTAGTAAGAAAATAGAAGAAAACCCAGAGGGGTGTGTGTGTATATATATGCTTGTACATGAATGTGTAGTGAGACCTAAGTGTAAGTAGAAGTAGCAAGATGTACCTGAAATCTTGCATGTTTATGAGACAGAAAAAGACACCAGCAATCCTACCATCATGTAAAACAATTACAGGCTTTTGTTTTACACTCACTTGGCAGGACGGTAGTACCTCCCTGGGCGGTTGCTGTCTACCAACCTACTACCTAGGACTCAGTAAACTTATTCCCCTATAATTTTTACACACTCTTTTATCCCCCTTCCCTTTATATAAAGGAACTATACATGCTCTCTGCCAATCCCTAGGTACCTTCCCCTCTTTCATACATTTATTAAACAAAAATACCAACCACTCCAGCACTATATCCCCCCCTGCTTTTAACATTTCTGTCATGATTCCGTCAATTCCAGCTGCTTTACCCCCTTTCATTCTACGTAATGCCTCACGCACCTCCCCCACACTCACATCCTGCTCTTCTTCACTCCTAAACGATGTTGTACCTCCCTGGCCACTACATGAAATTACCGCCTCCCTTTTTTCATCGACATTTAAAAGTTCCTCAAAATATTCCCGCCATACTATTGTTTACATATATATACAAGGTATTTACAGGTCCCATTTATGTTTCGAGAAGTCCACCACTGTATGATACTCTAAGAAGCATGGATTCATACAGAGTGCCACCCCACATTTTTGACACATGTATCGTGTGTCTTTTCGCACTTGGGGTCGCTGTGTAGTGTAAGCACACACAACACACTTTTTCTGAGAGTACTTCTTCTTTGGAGTAGATGGTAATGGTACCAGGCAGTGACAGTTAGGGATTATTCAGTTGGGCACTTCCCCTTCTGGTTGTGGGGTGACAGGTCGCTGTGGAGTGGCAGGTATAGGTGTGGTACCATACTTTCTCGCTATCTGCTTGATGATATTTAGGGTGAATTCCCCATATCGTTGTCACTTCCCAGTCTTTATTTTGAACATGTTGAAGGCATTGAGCATTGCAATGTCAACAAGGTGGAAAAACACTTTTATATACCATTTGCAAGTCCTACGAACACAGTCAACAAAGCCTATCATCATGACACACTTGTCGACTAGTCGCATATTGTTCGTATAGTCGATGACAACAGCTGACTTTTCAACAGGTTGATTGTTGAGCTTGCTCAGTCTGTCTGTTTGTACCATCTCGTTTCTGTGGATGGTTGACAGCAACGTCACGTCTCTTTGTCATGCCATGTCAGTTCCATGATGTCATTGGCATGAAATGCTTGTTTTCTATTTCTTCTCACTGTTCCACATATATCAGTATTGTTCACACGTAGGAAATCAGCAAGCATAGGGCTTTTGTACCAGTTGTCTGTGAACAATGTATGGCCCTTGCCAAGGTATGGCTGCATCATCTTGCGAACAACATCACCAGAAATGCCCAACATGCGCCTGGTATCATCGAGTGTATTTT
>WNWK01012442.1:55000-59651 GCA_009830355.1 Cherax destructor | reverse complement strand
TGTAGTTACTGTCACACAACCAGAAGTGTAGTTACTGTCACAACCAGAAGTGTGGTTACTGTCACACCAGAAGTGTAGTTACTGTCACAACCAGAAGTGTGGTTACTGTCACAACCAGAAGTGTGGTTACTGTCACACAACCAGAAGTGTGGTTACTGTCACAACCAGAAGTGTGGTTACTGTCACAACCAGAAGTGTGGTTACTGTCCAACCAGAAGTGTAGTTACTGTCACAACCAGAAGTGTGGTTACTGTCACAACCAGAAGTGTGGTTACTGTCACAACCAGAAGTGTGGTTACTGTCACAACCAGAAGTGTGGTTACTGTCACAACCAGAAGTGTGGTTACTGTCACAACCAGAAGTGTGGTTACTGTCACACAACCAGAAGTGTGGTTACTGTCACAACCAGAAGTGTGGTTACTGTCACAACCAGAAGTGTGGTTACTGTCACAACCAGAAGTGTGGTTACTGTCACAACCAGAAGTGTGGTTACTGTCACAACCAGAAGTGTGGTTACTGTCACAACCAGAAGTGTGGTTACTGTCACAACCAGAAGTGTGGTTACTGTCACAACCAGAAGTGTGGTTACTGTCACAACCAGAAGTGTGGTTACTGTCACACAACCAGAAATGTGGTTACTGTCACAACCAGAAGTGTGGTTACTGTCACAACCAGAAGTGTGGTTACTGTCACAACCAGAAGTGTGGTTACTGTCACAACCAGAAGTGTGGTTACTGTCACAACCAGAAGTGTGGTTACTGTCACAACCAGAAGTGTGGTTACTGTCACACAACCAGAAGTGTGGTTACTGTCACAACCAGAAGTGTGGTTACTGTCACACAACCAGAAGTGTGGTTACTGTCACACAACCAGAAGTGTGGTTACTGTCACAACCAGAAGTGTGGTTACTGTCACAACCAGAAGTGTGGTTACTGTCACACAACCAGAAGTGTGGTTACTGTCACAACCAGAAGTGTGGTTACTGTCACAACCAGAAATGTGGTTACTGTCACAACCAGAAGTGTGGTTACTGTCACAACCAGAAGTGTGGTTACTGTCACAACCAGAAGTGTGGTTACTGTCACAACCAGAAATGTGGTTACTGTCACAACCAGAAGTGTGGTTACTGTCACAACCAGAAATGTGGTTACTGTCACAACCAGAAGTGTGGTTACTGTCACACAACCAGAAGTGTGGTTACTGTCACAACCAGAAGTGTGGTTACTGTCACACAACCAGAAGTGTGGTTACTGTCACACAACCAGAAGTGTGGTTACTGTCACAACCAGAAGTGTGGTTACTGTCACAACCAGAAGTGTGGTTACTGTCACACAACCAGAAGTGTGGTTACTGTCACAACCAGAAGTGTGGTTACTGTCACAACCAGAAATGTGGTTACTGTCACAACCAGAAGTGTGGTTACTGTCACAACCAGAAGTGTGGTTACTGTCACAACCAGAAGTGTGGTTACTGTCACAACCAGAAATGTGGTTACTGTCACAACCAGAAGTGTGGTTACTGTCACAACCAGAAATGTGGTTACTGTCACAACCAGAAGTGTGGTTACTGTCACACAACCAGAAGTGTGGTTACTGTCACAACCAGAAGTGTGGTTACTGTCACAACCAGAAGTGTGGTTACTGTCACAACCAGAAATGTGGTTACTGTCACAACCAGAAGTGTGGTTACTGTCACACAACCAGAAGTGTGGTTACTGTCACAACCAGAAGTGTGGTTACTGTCACACAACCAGAAGTGTGGTTACTGTCACAACCAGAAGTGTGGTTACTGTCACAACCAGAAGTGTGGTTACTGTCACAACCAGAAGTGTGGTTACTGTCACAACCAGAAGTGTGGTTACTGTCACAACCAGAAGTGTGGTTACTGTCACAACCAGAAGTGTGGTTACTGTCACAACCAGAAGTGTGGTTACTGTCACAACCAGAAGTGTGGTTACTGTCACACAACCAGAAGTGTGGTTACTGTCACACAACCAGAAGTGTGGTTACTGTCACAACCAGAAGTGTGGTTACTGTCACAACCAGAAATGTGGTTACTGTCACAACCAGAAGTGTGGTTACTGTCACACAACCAGAAGTGTGGTTACTGTCACAACCAGAAGTGTGGTTACTGTCACACAACCAGAAGTGTGGTTACTGTCACAACCAGAAGTGTGGTTACTGTCACACAACCAGAAGTGGCTGTCACAACCAGAGTTTACTGTCACAACCAGAAGTGTGGTTACTGTCACAACCAGAAGTGTGGTTACTGTCACAACCAGAAGTGTGTTACTGTCACAACCAGAAGTGGTTACTGTCACAACCAGAAGTGTGGTTACTGTCACAACCAGAATGTGGTTACTGTCACAACCAAGTGTGGTTACTGTCACAACCAGAAGTGTGGTTACTGTCACAACCAGAAGTGTGGTTACTGTCACAACCAGAAGTGTGGTTATGTCACAACCAAAGTGTGGTTACTGTCACAACCAGAATGTGGTTACTGTCACAACCAGAAGTGTGGTTACTGTCACCAACCAGAAGTGTGGTTACTGTCACAACCAGAAGTGTGGTTACTGTCAACAACCAAAGTGTGGTTACTGTCACAACCAGAAGTGTGGTTACTGTACAACCAGGTGTGGTTACTGTCACAACCAGATGTGGTTCTGCACACAACCAGAAGTGTGGTTACTGTCACAACAGGTGTTACTGTCACAACCAGGTGTGGTTACTGTCACACAGAAGTGTGGTTACTGTCACACCAAGTGGTTACTGTCCACCAAGTGTGGTTACTGTCACAACCAAATGTGGTTACTGTCACACCAGAAGTGTGGTTACTGTCCAACCAGAGTGGTTACTGTCACAACCAGAAGTGTGGTTACTTCAACAACCAGAAGTTGGTTACTGTCACAACCAGAGTGTGGTTACTGTCACACCAGAGTGTGGTTACTGTCACAACCAATGTGTTACTGTCACACCAAGTGTGTTACTGTCACAAACCAGAAGTGTGGTTACTGTCACAACCAGAAGTGTGGTTACTGTCCACAACCAGAGTGTGGTTACTGTCACAACCAGAAGTGTGGTTACTGTCACAACCAGAAGGTGGTACTGTCACAACCAGAAGTGTGGTTACTGTCACAACCAGAGTGTAGTCTGCACCAGAAGTGTGGTTACTGTCACAACAGAAGTGTGGTTACTGTCACAACCAAAGTGTGGTTCTTACAGAAGTTGGTTTCAAAAGTATGTAAACTGTTACGCACAACCAGAAGTGTGGTTCTGTACAACCAGATTGGTTACTGCCCAGAAGTGTGGTTACTGTCACAACCAGAATGTGGTTACTGTCACACACAGAAGTGTGGTTACTGTCACAACCAGAAGGTGGTTACTGTCACAACCAGAATGGTAGTCCACAAAGGTGTTTGTCACAACCAGAGGGTGTGGGTTACTGTCAACAAAGGTGGTTACTGTCACACACCGAGGTGGTTACTGTCACAACCAGAAGTGTGTTATTCACAACCAGAAGTATGTTACTCAAACGGTTGTACGCCAAAGTGTTTGTCACAACCAGAGGTGGTTACTCACAAGTGTGGTTACTGTCACAACCAAATGTGGTTACTTCACAACCAGAAGTGTGGTTACTGTACAACCAGAGTGTGTTGTCACAACCAGAGTGGTTACTGTCACAACCAGAAGTGTGGTTACTGTCACAAACCAAGTTGGTTCTCACACAACCAGAAGTGTGGTTACTGTCAACCAACGGGTTAGTAATGGTTACTTCAACCAGAAGTGTGGTTACTGTCACACACCAGAAGTGTGGTTACTGTCACAACCAGAAGTGTGGTTACTGTCACACACCAGAAGTGGGTACGTCCACAACCAGAAGTGTGTTACTGTCACACAACCAGAAGTGTGGTTACTGTCACAACCAGAAGGGGGTTACTGTCACAACAGAAGTGTGGTTACTGTCACCAACCAGAAGGGTGGTTACTGTCACCAACCAGAAGTGTGGTTACTGTCACAACCAGAAGTGTGGTTACTGTCAACAGAAGTGTGGTTACTGTCACAACCAGAAGTGTGGTTACTGTCAACCAGAAGTGTGGTTACTGTCACAACCAGAAGTGTGGTTACTGTCACACAACCAGAAGTGTGGTTACTGTCACTAACCAGAAGGGTGGTTACTGTACACAACCAGAAGGTGGTTACTGTCACAACCAGAAGTGTGGTTACTGTCACAACCAGAAGTGTGGTTACTGTCACAACCAGAAGTGTGGTTACTGTCACACAACCAGAAGTGTGGTTACTGTCACCAACCAGAAGTGTGGTTACTGTCACAACCAGAAGTGTGGTTACTGTCACAACCAGAAGTGTTGTTACTGTCACAACCAGAAGTGTGGTTACTGTCACCTAACCAGAAGTGTGGTTACTGTCACACAACCAGAAGTGTGGTTACTGTCACACAACCAGAAGTGTGGTTACTGTCACCTAACCAGAAGGGTGGTTACTGTCACACAACCAGAAGTGTGGTTACTGTCACAACCAGAAGTGTGGTTACTGTCACAACCAAAAGTGTGGTTACTGTCACAACCAGAAGTGTGGTTACTGTCACAACCAGAAGTGTGGTTACTGTCACAACCAGAAGTGTGGTTACTGTCACA
>WNWK01012442.1:0-52500 GCA_009830355.1 Cherax destructor | reverse complement strand
AACTGGACATCGTTAGTAGTAACAACAGCAGCAGCAGCAGCAACAACTGCACATCGGCAGTAGTAACAACAGCAGCAGCAGCAGCAACAACTGCACATCGGCAGTAGTAACAACAACAGCAGCAGCAACAACTGCACAGCGGCAGTAGTAACAACAACAGCAGCAGCAACAACTGCACATCAGCAGTAGTAACAACAACAGCAGCAGCAACAACTGCACATCAGCAGTAGTAACAACAACAGCAGCAGCAACAACTGCACATCAGCAGTAGTAACAACAACAGCAGCAGCAACAACTGCACATCAGCAGTAGTAACAACAACAGCAGCAGCAACAACTGCACAGCGGCAGTAGTAACAACAGCAGCAGCAACAACTGCACATCGGCAGTAGTAACAACAGCAGCAGCAGCAACAACTGGACATCGTTAGTAGTAACAAGAGCAGCAGCAGCAACTGCACATCGGCAGTAGTAACAACAGCAGCAGCAGCAACTGCACATCGGCAGTAGTAACAACAGCAGCAGCAGCAACAACTGGACATCGTTAGTAGTAACAACAGCAGCAGCAGCAGCAACAACTGCACATCGGCAGTAGTAACAACAGCAGCAGCAGCAGCAACAACTGCACATCGGCAGTAGTAACAACAACAGCAGCAGCAACAACTGCACAGCGGCAGTAGTAACAACAACAGCAGCAGCAACAACTGCACATCAGCAGTAGTAACAACAACAGCAGCAGCAACAACTGCACATCAGCAGTAGTAACAACAACAGCAGCAGCAACAACTGCACATCAGCAGTAGTAACAACAACAGCAGCAGCAACAACTGCACATCAGCAGTAGTAACAACAACTGCACATCGGCAGTAGTAACAACAACAGCAGCAGCAACAACAGCAGCAGCGGCAGTAGTAACAACAACAGCAGCAGCAGCGGCAGTAGTAACAACAACAGCAGCAGCGGCAGTAGTAACAACAACAGCAGCAGCAACAACTGCACAGCGGCAGTAGTAACAACAACAGCAGCAGCAACAACAGCAGCAGCGGCGGCGGTATTTCGACCTTCTGTGTCAGTTGCCAGCTCATGCTGGTGACCTTACAAACGCGTTTTAATTTGCTCTCTGTGGACCATCTTTCTCAGAGATTGTTATGTCATCACGACTCACTAGACGTGTCATCACCACTCACTAGACGTGTCATCACCACTCACTAGACGTGTCATCACCACTCACTAGACGTGTGTCATCACCACTCACGAGACGTGTCATCACCACTCACTAGACGTGTGTCATCATCACGCCCTAGACGTGTGTCATCACGCACTAGACGTGTGTCATCACTCACTAGACGTGTGTCATCACTCACTAGACGTGTGTCATCACTCACGAGACGTGTGTCATCACTCACTAGACGTGTCATCACCACTCACTAGACGTGTCATCACCACTCACTAGACGTGTGTCATCATCACGCCCTAGACGTGTGTCATCACTCACTAGACGTGTGTCATCACCACTAGACGTGTGTCATCATCGCGCCCTAGACGTGTCATCATCACGCCCTAGACGTGTGTCATCATCACGCCCTAGACGTGTGTCATCATCACGCCCTAGACGTGTCATCATCACGCACTAGAAGTGTGTCATCATCACGCACTAGACGTGTGTCATCATCACGCACTAGACGTGTGTCATCATCACGCACTAGACGTGTCATCACCACACTAGACGTGTGTCATCACCACTCACTAGACGTGTCATCACCACTCACTAGACGTGTGTCATCATCACGCACTAGACGTGTGTCATCATCACACTAGACGTGTCATCATCACCACTCAGACGTGTGTCATCACGCACTAGACTGTGTCATCACAGCACTAGACGTGTGTCATCATCACGCACTAGACGTGTGTCATCATCACGCACTAGACGTGTGTCATCACGCACTAGACGTGTGCATCATCACGCACTAGACGTGTGTCATCATCAGCACTAGACGTGTGTCATCACCACTAGACGTGTGTCATCATCATCACTAGACGGTGTCATCATCACGCCCTAGACGTGTCATCATCACGCCCTAGACGTGTCATCATCACGCACTAGACGTGTGTCATCATCACGCACTAGACGTGTGTCATCATCACGCACTAGACGTGTCATCATCACGCACTAGAAGTGTGTCATCATCACTCACTAGACGTGTGTCATCATCACGCACTAGACGTGTGTCATCATCACGCACTAGACGTGTGTCATCATCACTCACTAGACGTGTGTCATCACGCACTAGACGTGTGTCATCATCACGCACTAGACGTGTCATCATCACGCACTAGACGTGTGTCATCATCACGCACTAGACGTGTGTCATCATCACGCACTAGACGTGTGTCATCATCACGCACTAGACGTGTGTCATCATCACGCACTAGACGTGTGTCATCATCACGCACTAGACGTGTCTCATCACTCACTAGACGTGTCATCATCACCACTAGACGTTTTCATCATCACCACTAGACGTGTCATCACCACTCACTAGACGTGTGTCATCATCACGCACTAGACGTGTGTCATCACGCACTAGACGTGTGTCATCACGCACTAGACGTGTGTCATCATCACCACTAGACGTGTGTCATCATCACGCACTAGACGTGGTCATCATCACGACAGACGTGTCATCATCACGCACTAGACGTGTGTCATCACTCACTAGACGTGTGTCATCATCACTCACTAGACGTGTGTCATCATCACGCCCTAGACGTGTGTCATCATCACGCACTAGACGTGTGTCATCATCACTCACTAGACGTGTGTCATCATCACTCACTAGACGTGTGTCATCATCACGCCCTAGACGTGTGTCATCATCACGCACTAGACGTGTGTCATCATCACGCCCTAGACGTGTGTCATCATCACGCACTAGACGTGTGTCATCATCACGCACTAGACGTGTGTCATCATCACTCACTAGACGTGTCATCATCACGCACTAGACGTGTGTCATCATCACGCACTAGACGTGTGTCATCATCACGCACTAGACGTGTGTCATCATCACGCCCTAGACGTGTGTCATCATCACGCACTAGACGTGTTCATCACGCACTAGACGTGTGTCATCATCACGCACTAGACGTGTGTCATCACGCACTAGACGTGTGTCAACATCACGCCCTAGACGTGTCATCATCACGCACTAGACGTGTGTCATCATCACGCAATAGACGTGTGTCATCATCACGCACTAGACGTGTGTCATCATCACGCACTAGAAGTGTGTCATCACGCCCTAGACGTGTGTCATCACGCCCTAGATGTGTCATCATCACGCCATAGACGTGTGTCATCATCACGCACTAGACGTGTCATCATCACGCCCTAGATGTGTTATCATCACGCCCTAGACGTGTCATCATCACGCCCTAGATGTGTCATCACGCCCTAGATGTGTCATCATCACGCCCTAGACGTGTCATCATCACGCCCTAGACGTGTGTCATCACGCACTAGACCTGTCATCACGCCCTAGATGTGTCATCATCACGCCCTAGATGTGTCATCATCACGCCCTAGATGTGTTATCATCACGCCCTAGATGTGTCATCATCACGCCCTAGAGTGTCATCATCACGCCTAGACGTGTGTCATCATCACGCCCTAGAGTGTCATCATCACGCCCTAGATGTGTCATCATCACGCCCTAGATGTGCATCATCACGCCTAGACGTGTGCATCATCACGCCCTAGATGTGTCATCATCACGCCCTAGATGTGTCATCATCACGCCCTAGATGTGTCATCATCACGCCCTAGATGTGTCATCATCACGCCCTAGATGTGTCATCATCACGCCCTAGATGTGTCATCATCACGCCCTAGATGTGTCATCATCACGCCTAGACGTGTGTCATCATCTCCTAGACGTTGTCATCATCACGATAGAGTTGTCAGTCATCACGCTAGTGTCATCAGCTAGAGTGCATCATGCCTGATGTCATCATCACGCCTAGACTGTCATCATCACGCTCTAGAGTGTCATCATCACGTCTGGTCAGGAGTGTCATCATCACGCCCTAGATGTGTCATCATCACGCCTGAGATGTCATCATCACGCCTAGATGTGTCATCACTCAGCGTCATACGTAGAGTGTATCTCAGCTGAGGTCTATGACGTAGTGTATCATCAGTCTGGTCATGAGAGTGTTCTCAGCTGGTCATGGACTGTGTCACAGTCGGTCACTGGACTGTATGTCAAGTCTCGGTCATGGACTGTATCTCACAGTCTGGTCATGCAACCCTAGTATGTCACAGTCTGGTCATGGAGTCGTATGGTCATCAGTCTGGTCATGGATGTATTCAGCAGGTCTCGGTCATGGACGTGTATCTCACAAGTCTGGTCATGACGTAGTCACAGTTGTCGGACTGTATCTCACAGTCTGGTCATGGAGTGTATCTCACAGTCTGGTCATGGAGTGTATCTCACAGTCTGGTCATGGACTGTATCTCACAGTCTGGTCATGGAGTGTATCTCAGTCTGGTCATGGACTGTATGTCACAGTCTGGTCATGGACTGTACACGTCTGGTCATGTCTCAGGTCATGGGTGTATCTCAGTCTGGTCATGATGTATCTCACAGTCTGGTCATGGCTGTAGTCCAGGGTCATGTGATGCATTGCTGTGTGCTGGTCTATTATCCAGCTGGTGTTGGGAGTTTCCTTGTTAGTTTCTTCATGAGTCCAGTTGGCGACTGATCACAGCGCTGGATGTCACGTGCGGCGTTTCCAGTCGTGGTATCTGTCTGGCAGGTGTTTCCGTTGGCATGGAGTCAGTCTCATCAGTGCATGTGTTTCAGTCTGGTCATGGATGTATACAGTCTGGTTGGATGTATTCAGTCTGGTCAGGTTTCAGTCTGGTCATGGATGTCACAGTCTGGTCATGGATGTTTCAGCGGTCGAGTTTCAGTCTGGTTGGATATTCAGTCTGGTCATGGTATCAAGTCTGGTCATGGTGTATTCACAGTCTGGTCATGGACTGTATTCCGTCTGTCTATGTATCTCACAGTCTGGTCATGGATGTATTCACAGTCTGGTCATGTGTACTCAGTCTGGTCTGGGTATGTCACAGTCTGGTCATGGACTGTATCGTCTGCGTGATCAGTCTGGTCATGGTGTACAGTGCATGTGTACAGTCTGGTCATGATGTATCTCACAGTCTTCTGGTGTATTCACGTCTGGTCATGGATGTATCTCACGTCTGGTCATGGGTGTATTCCAGTCTGGTCATGGACGATGCGTCTGGCTGGATTCTCAGTCTGGTTCATGGATGTATTCAGTCTGGTCATGACTGGCACGTCTGGTCATGGTGTATTCAGTCTGGTCATGGATGTACTACGTCTGGTCATGGTGTATTCACAGCTGGTCTGAGTTATTCAGTCTGGTCATGGAGTATTCAGTCTGGTCGGATGTATCTCACAGTCGTCTGGATGTATTCGTCTGTCATGGATGATTCAGTCTGGTCATGGATGTATCTCAGTCTGGCATGGGTATCATCTGGTCATGATGTATTCACAGTCTGTCTGGTGTATCTCACAGTCTGGTCTGGATGTATGTCACAGTCTGTCATGGATGTATTCACAGTCTGGTCATGGATGATTCACAGTCTGGTCTGTGTATTCACGTCGGTAGGATTGTCTGGTCATGATGTATTACAGTCGGTCATGTTATTCAGTGTGTCGTGGTCATGATGTATCGTCTGGTCATGTGATCGTCTGTCAGGTGTATTCGTTGGTCATGGGTTCCAGTCTGGTCTGGGACCATTTGATATTCAATCTGGTCATGGTATTCGTCTGATGTATGTTGTATATTCACAGTCTGGTCATGGTGTATCAGTCTGGTATGGATTACCAGTGCATGGATGATCAGTCTGTCATGGATGTATTCAGTGGTCATGTGTCCACGTCTTTGGGTATTCACGTCTGGTCAGGTATTCGTCTGGTCATGTGTATTCCAGTCTGTCATGGTATCCAGTCTGTCATGGATGTATTCAGTCTGGTCATGGCATCGCAGTTGGTCATGTGATTCCAGTTGTATGACGTATACAGTCTGGTCATGGATTATTCCAGTCTGGTCATGGTGTATGTGTCTGGTCATGGATGTATTCACAGTCTGTCTGGTGATTCACGTCTGGTCATGGACTGTATTAGTCTGTCTGGAGTTCCATTCGCTGGTCATGGATGACTTCTCAGTCTGGTCATGGATGTATTCAGTCTGGTCATGGAGTGTATTCAAGTCTGGTCATGGATGTATTCAGTCTGGTCATGGATTATTCACAGTCTGGTCATGGACTGTATGTCCAGTCTGGTCATGGATGTATTCACAGTCTGCTGGATGTATCTACAGTCTGGTCATGGAGTATGTCAGTCTGGTCATGGATGTATCTACAGTCTGGTCATGGGGTATTCACAGTCGGTCATGGATGTATTCCAGTCTGGTCATGGGTGTATTCAAGTCTGGTCATGGATGTATTCAGTTGGCATGGATGTATTCACAGTTGGTCATGGACTGTATCTCAAGTCTGGTGGTGACCACAGTCTGGTTGGATGTATTCAGTCGGTCATGAGGTATCTCACAGTTGGTCAGGATGTATTCCAGTCGTCATGGAGTTCAGTCTGGCATGGTGTATGTCACAGTCTGGTCATGGTTATCTCCAGTCTGTCATGGAGTGTATCTCACAGTCTGGTCATGGATGTATTCACAGTCTGGTCATGGACTGTATCTCCAGTCTGGTCATGGAGTGTATCCAGTCTGGTCATGGACTGTATCTCAGTCTGGTCATGATGTATCTCAGTCTGGTCATGGACTGTATTCACAGTCTGGTCATGGATGTATTCACAGTCTGGTCATGGATGTATCTCAGTTGGTCATGGACTGTATCTCACAGTCTGGTCATGGACTGTATGTCACAGTCTGGTCATGGACTGTATGTCACAGTCTGGTCATGGACTGTATATCACAGTCTGGTCATGGAGTGTATGTCACAGTCTGGTCATGGACTGTATCTCAGTCTGGTCATGGACTGTATATCACAGTCTGGTCATGGACTGTATATCACAGTCTGGTCATGGAGTGTATATCACAGTCTGGTCATGGAGTGTATATCACAGTCTGGTCATGGACTGTATATCACAGTCTGGTCATGGAGTGTATATCACAGTCTGGTCATGGACTGTATATCACAGTCTGGTCATGGACTGTATGTCACAGTCTGGTCATGGACTGTATCTCAGTCTGGTCATGGACTGTATATCACAGTCTGGTCATGGAGTGTATGTCACAGTCTGGTCATGGAGTGTATATCACAGTCTGGTCATGGAGTGTATGTCACAGTCTGGTCATGGAGTGTATGTCACAGTCTGGTCATGGAGTGTATATCACAGTCTGGTCATGGAGTGTATGTCACAGTCTGGTCATGGAGTGTATGTCACAGTCTGGTCATGGAGTGTATTTCACAGTCTGGTCATGGAGTGTATGTCACAGTCTGGTCATGGAGTGTATGTCACAGTCTGGTCATGGAGTGTATATCACAGTCTGGTCATGGAGTGTATGTCACAGTCTGGTCATGGACTGTATGTCACAGTCTGGTCATGGACTGTATGTCACAGTCTGGTCATGGAGTGTATGTCACAGTCTGGTCATGGACTGTATGTCACAGTCTGGTCATGGACTGTATGTCACAGTCTGGTCATGGACTGTATGTCACAGTCTGGTCATGGAGTGTATGTCACAGTCTGGTCATGGAGTGTATGTCACAGTCTGGACTATTTAAAAAGGGTTCACTTTGCCTAATAATCAGCGTAAATTAATCTGAACTTTACGACCCAAAAAAATATCATTAATTTTAAGAATATTAAATAAATGTAAAATAACCTATGAAATATAAAGCAGAATTTACCTAAAAATATTGTTAGTTTAAGGAAGTTTGTGTGAGGTTTCTAACTTAGTTTTGGTCCAAAAATAAAAAATATTTATATCATTATCAATGAAAAAAAAATATATATCACATAAAATAATTTTTTGGAACAGTTTAATGTTTAAGGGAGTTCGGCCTATTCGGCAAGTTAGGCTTATATATATATATATATAATGTGGTGCCGAATAGGCAGAACTTGCGATTTTGGCTTAAAGAGCAACTCTTATCTTGCCATGTAAGACAAGCGAAAATTTGTGTATCCAATAATTTCGCAAAAATCATTCAGAACCTAACGAAAAAATATATTTCATTGTGTTTGTTTATTATTAAATTGTTGTAAACGTATCTAAAATGTATTTAGTTGGATTAGGCTAAATTAAATTGCGCTTGTTGTAATAAGGTTAGTTAAGTTTTCTAAGATTCTTTTGGTGCAAAATTAAAAACATTTGCATTAATATTAAAGAAAAAAAAATATATCTTTGAACGTATATGAGAAAATTTTAGAAAGGACTTAATTTTAAATGAGTTCTTGCTAATTGACCAGTTTTACCTATTAGACACGACATTATATATATATATATATATATATATATATATATATATATATATATATATATATATATATATATATATTTATATATATAAGCCTAAGTGTAGGCTTCTTCATCGTATCACCAAACACAGACAGAAAACTTAGTTATAATACTGCCAATTTGACAGTTAATGTGGTGGATCTTGGCAGTGAGTGATGTAGTCGTCCACATGAGACAACACCCAACACAGGACATGTCACAGCATTATGTGTGTGTGTGTGTGACGACCCAGCACAAGCGTGGTGGAGCACTTTGTGTGTTCTGACCACAGGCACTCTGTTGAGGAGCCATCACCTCTCTCATGTATACGCTGACTTATACTTTCAAACAGGCACTCTGTTGAGGAGCCATCACCTCTCTCATGTATACGCTGACTTATACTTTCAAACAGGCACTCTGTTGAGGAGCCATCACCTCTCTCATGTATACGCTGACTTATACTTTCAAACAGGCACTCTGTTGAGGAGCCGTCACCTCTCTCATGTATACGCTGACTTATACTTTCAAACAGGCACTCTGTTGAGGAGCCGTCACCTCTCTCATGTATACGCTGACTTATACTTTCAAACAGGCACTCTGTTGAGGAGCCATCACCTCTCTCATGTATACGCTGACTTATACTTTCAAACAGGCACTCTATTGAGGAGCCATCACCTCTCTCATGTATACGCTGACTTATACTTTCAAACAGGCACTCTGTTGAGGAGCCGTTACCTCTCTCATGTATACGCTGACTTATACTTTCAAACAGGCACTCTGTTGAGGAGCCATCACCTCTCTCATGTATACGCTGACTTATACTTTCAAACAGGCACTCTATTGAGGAGCCATCACCTCTCTCATGTATACGCTGACTTATACTTTCAAACAGGCACTCTGTTGAGGAGCCATCACCTCTCTCATGTATACGCTGACTTATACTTTCAAACAGGCACTCTGTTGAGGAGCCATCACCTCTCTCATGTATACGCTGACTTATACTTTCAAACAGGCACTCTGTTGAGGAGCCGTCACCTCTCTCATGTATACGCTGACTTATACTTTCAAACAGGCACTCTGTTGAGGAGCCGTCACCTCTCTCATGTATACGCTGACTTATACTTTCAAACAGGCACTCTGTTGAGGAGCCATCACCTCTCTCATGTATACGCTGACTTATACTTTCAAACAGGCACTCTATTGAGGAGCCATCACCTCTCTCATGTATACGCTGACTTATACTTTCAAACAGGCACTCTGTTGAGGAGCCGTTACCTCTCTCATGTATACGCTGACTTATACTTTCAAACAGGCACTCTGTTGAGGAGCCATCACCTCTCTCATGTATACGCTGACTTATACTTTCAAACAGGCACTCTATTGAGGAGCCATCACCTCTCTCATGTATACGCTGACTTATACTTTCAAACAGGCACTCTGTTGAGGAGCCATCACCTCTCTCATGTATACGCTGACTTATACTTTCAAACAGGCACTCTGTTGAGGAGCCGTCACCTCTCTCATGTATACGCTGACTTATACTTTCAAACAGGCACTCTATTGAGGAGCCATCACCTCTCTCATGTATACGCTGACTTATACTTTCAAACAGGCACTCTGTTGAGGAGCCGTCACCTCTCTCATGTATACGCTGACTTATACTTTCAAACAGGCACTCTGTTGAGGAGCCGTCACCTCTCTCATGTATATGCTGACTTATACTTTCAAACAGGCACTCTGTTGAGGAGCCGTCACCTCTCTCATGTATACGCTGACTTATACTTTCAAACAGGCACTCTGTTGAGGAGCCATCACCTCTCATGTATACGCTGACTTATACTTTCAAACAGGCACTCTGTTGAGGAGCCGTCACCTCTCTCATGTATACGCTGACTTATACTTTCAAACAGGCACTCTGTTGAGGAGCCATCACCTCTCATGTATACGCTGACTTATACTTTCAAACAGGCACTCTGTTGAGGAGCCGTCACCTCTCTCATGTATACGCTGACTTATACTTTCAAACAGGCACTCTGTTGAGGAGCCATCACCTCTCTCATGTATACGCTGACTTATACTTTCAAACAGGCACTCTGTTGAGGAGCCGTCACCTCTCTCATGTATACGCTGACTTATACTTTCAAACAGGCACTCTGTTGAGGAGCCATCACCTCTCTCATGTATACGCTGACTTATACTTTCAAACAGGCACTCTGTTGAGGAGCCGTTACCTCTCTCATGTATACGCTGACTTATACTTTCAAACAGGCACTCTGTTGAGGAGCCGTCACCTCTCTCATGTATACGCTGACTTATACTTTCAAACAGGCACTCTGTTGAGGAGCCGTTACCTCTCTCATGTATACGCTGACTTATACTTTCAAACCTCCAATCGTCAAATGTTACCTTTTTTTTTTTTTTTTTAGCCAGGTTTCAATATAACTTCAAACTGCTTCCACACTTGTCATCAGTCACTCTCACGACTTAAGAGGCACCTAAGTTCCTCTGTCTTCCACTATAATCTACCTCGTCCATAATTACTATCGCATTTGCTTTGTCTGTTTGGTAAGGTGAAGTCCAGGATCTTTCCTTAATTCATGGTATAACTTAACAAATCTTTGATGACAATTGATGAGAACGGTTGCGTAGTTGTCTAGAGATTACTCCAAAATAATCTGAAAAAGGAATGCCCTGTATGAAATGAGGAGATCATGAACTGCTGACCAACCATCAGTGTCTGCTTGCTCTTGTCCCGAGCATCCACGTGTCCAGGGACCCAGCAGACAACGATGTTTTTGTGATTGCTAGCAATGCTGCATAACCGAAGTTATATACAAAGAACGATGGGATAAAGAGAATCAAATTTGTGGAGAGCCTGCAGTGCGCTATAGGAGTGTGACAGTACTATACATGTTGAGGTAGGCAGTGAACGTAGGACTATACATGTTGAGGTAGGCAGTGAACGTAGGACTACACATGTTGAGGTAGGCAGTGAACGTAGGACTACACATGTTGAAATAGGCAGTGAACGTAGGACTACACATGTTGAGGTAGGCAGTGAACGTAGGACTACACATGTTGAGGTAGGCAGTGAACAAATACGTAGGACGTGCCTTGCCAACTGTATACAACTGGGCTGCGAAAATGTTAGCTGAGTTTAATAAATGGGCTTCGTATAACTGTGAAAAAACTACTGTAAACCCGGCACCTTCAGAAGACTTAGAACCACCAGTGTAAACTGCAGTGCCGGCACCTTCAGAAGACTTAGAACCACCAGTGTAAACTGCAGTGCCGGCACCTTCAGAAGACTTAGAACCACCAGTGTAAACTGCAGTGCCGGCACCTTCAGAAGACTTAGAACCACCAGTGTAAACTGCAGTGCCATGAGAATAACATCGGAAGTGGTGAAGAAAAACTGACCGAGAAGCTAGAGTAAGCAATTAAGTTTTCGCACATGGAAGCCAGGAAGAACACACACGAATCACCGGAACCTCTTAAGAGACAGAGAAAAGTTAGATGCTGGATGAACATACAGTGAAGATAAATGAAGGGAAGCCAAGAGAGAGAGAGAGAGAGAGAGAGAGAGAGAGAGAGAGAGAGAGAGAGAGAGAGAGAGAGAGAGAGAGAGAGAGAGAGAGAGAGAGAGAGAGAGAGTGAATACGGAGAGAAACCGCGATCAAACAAAGAACTTTTACTAACATCTGTTACCATCGTAATGTTGAAGGACTGTGAAGGTGTGAACCATGAACAATGTTCCTCGATGAACAAGTGCCAGTGATATGCAAGAACACTGCAGTAGCTGCTGTAGTATTGAAGTGTTGCTTGAGTTAGACGTAGACAGTGTTGTATCTATAATGATAGTTAAGAAAATATACCACCCCTACATTCCCCTCCCCAACTACACTCACTCTTCCACCACTACATTCCCCTCCCCAACTACACTCACTCTTCCACCACTACATTCCCCTCCCCAACTAAACTCACTCTTCCACAACTACATTCCCCTCCCCAACTACACTCACTCTTCCACCACTACATTCCCCTCCCCAACTACACTCACTCTTCCACCACTACATTCCCCTCCCCAACTACACTCACTCTTCCACAACTACATTCCCCTCCCCAACTACACTCACTCTTCCACCACTACATTCCCTCCCCAACTACACTCACTCTTCCACCACTACATTCCCTCCCCAACTACACTCACTCTTCCACACCTACATTCCCTCCCCAACTACACTCACTCTTCCACCCCTACATTCCCTCCCCAACTACACTCACTCTTCCACCACTACATTCCCCTCCCCAACTACACTCACTCTTCCACCACTACATTCCCCTCCCCAACTACACTCACTCTTCCACCCCTACATTCCCTCCCCAACTACACTCACTCTTCCACCCCTACATTCCCTCCCCAACTACACTCACTCTTCCACCCCTACATTCCCTCCCCAACTACACTCACTCTTCCACAACTACATTCCCCTCCCCAACTACACTCACTCTTCCACAACTACATTCCCTCCCCAACTACACTCACTCTTCCACCCCTACATTCCCTCCCCAACTACACTCACTCTTCCACCCCTACATTCCCCTCCCCAACTACACTCACTCTTCCACCCCTACATTCCCTCCCCAACTACACTCACTCTTCCACCACTACATTTCCCTCACCAACTACACTCACTCTTCCACCCCTACATTCCCCTCCCCAACTACACTCACTCTTCCACCCCTACATTTCCCTCCCCAACTACACTCACTCTTCCACCACTACATTCCCCTCCCCAACTGCACTCACTCTTCCACCACTACATTCCCCTCCCCAACTACACTCACTCTTCCACCCCTACATTTCCCTTCCCAACTACACTCACTCTTCCACCACTACATTCCCCTCCCCAACTACACTCACTCTTCCACCCCTACATTTCCCTTCCCATCTACACTCACTCTTCCACTCCTACATTTCCCTCCCCATCTACACTCTCACTGTTCTTCCACTGTGACTCACCTACTTGTTTGATGTAGTGTAACCCTGACTCTTAGCCCTGCCTTGTCTACTGCCATTACTGATTTCTGGCATTTTGACCCATATCATGTCTGCGTATAAAATATTACATGGGGTTTATACTCACCACTTCTTCGCACCTTAGACAACACTGTCTGTATTTTCAAATTTCACGTGTTTCTCTTTCCAGATACTACTTAAATTTTAAGTAGTCTATATATATAAATCTGCTCCATGAATTCTAAGTACCTTTTACACTGCAATCATGTTCTACAATATAGTGTGGCAGTATAGTGTAGTGTGACACTAGTGTGTGTAGTGTAGTGTTGTACTAGTGTGTGTAGTGTAGTGTAGTACTAGTGTGTGTAGTGTAGCATACTACTAGTGTGTGTAGTGTAGTGTTGTACTAGTGTGTGTAGTGTAGTACTAGTGTGTGTAGTGTAGTACTAGTGTGTGTAGTGTAGTGTTGTACTAGTGTGTGTAGTGTAGTGTTGTACTAGTGTGTGTAGTGTGTACTAGTGTGTAGTGTAGTGTGTACTAGTGTGTGTAGTGTGTACTAGTTGTGTGTACTATGTGGTAGTGTAGTACTAGTGTGTGTAGTGTAGTACTAGTGTGTGTAGTGTGTACTAGTGTGTAGTGTAGTGTAGTACTAGTGTGTGTAGTGTAGTTGACTAGTGTGTGTAGTGTAGTACTAGTGTGTGTGTGTAGTACTATGTGTGTAGTGTAGTACTATGTGTTAGTGTAGTTGTATGTGTGTAGTGTAGTGTGTTGTTAATATAGTGGTGTAGTGTAGTACTAGTGTGTGTAGTGTAGTGTGTACTAGTGTGTGTGTGTAGTGTGTACTAGTGTGTGTAGTTAGTGTGTACTAGTGTGTGTAGTGTAGTACTAGTGTGTAGTGTAGTGGTACTAGTGTGTAGTGTAGTGTGTGTACTAGTGTGTGTAGTGTAGTTGACTAGTGTGTGTAGTGTGTTGTACTAGTGTGTGTAGTGTAGTGTTGTACTAGTGTGTGTGTTAGTGTGTACTAGTGTGTGAGTGTAGTACTAGTGTGTGTAGTGTAGTACTAGTGTGTGTAGTGTAGTACTAGTGTGTGTTATGTGTAGTAACTAGTGTGTTAGTGTAGTATAGTTGTGTGTAGTGTTGTACTAGTGTGTGAGTGTGTACTATGTGTGTAGTGTGTACTAGTGTGTGAGTGTAGTACTAGTGTGTGTAGTGTAGTTGTACTAGTGTGTGTAGTGTAGTACTATGTGTGTAGTGTAGTACTAGTGTGAGTATAGTGTGTAGGAGTACTAGTGTGTGTGGCTAGTGTGTGAGTTAGTGTGTAGTTGTGTAGTGTGACAGTGTGTGTAGTAGTTAGTACTAGTTATGATTGACTAGTGTGTGTGGTGACTAGGTGGTGTAGACAGTGTGTGAGGTGTATAGTGGTGAGTAGTACTAGTGGTAGTGGTAGTGTGTTATGTGTTTGGTGTGTAGTGTGAATTGTGTGTAGGTAGATTGTGTAGTGTAGTACTAGTGAGGTGTACATGGAGTGTACTAGTTGTTGTGTAGGTGTACTAGTGTGTGAGTGTGCTGTGTGTGTAGTGTGATAGTGTGTATTGACAGTGTGTGTGTAGTGTTAGTGTGGTGTAGTGTAGTATGTGTGTAGTGTACTGTGTGTATGGTACTAGGTGTGTAGTGTGATGTGTGTGTGTGATAGTGTGTGTGGTAGACTATGTGTGTTGTATTGTTGTAGTGTAGACTAGTGTGTGTGTAGTGTAGTATACTAGTGTGTGTAGTAGTGTACTAGTGTGAGTGGTACTATGTGTATATACTAGTGTGTGTAGTGTGTACTAGTGGTAGTTGACTAGTGTGTGTAGTGTAGTACTTGTTATGATGTGTACTAGTGTGTAGTATTGTGTAGTAGTTAGTGTGTTGTATATGGTGTAGTACTAGTGTATGAGTCAGGTGGTAGTGTAGTAATTGTAGTGAATATGTGTGTAGTGTAGAATTGTGTAGTGTAGTACTAGTGTGTAGTGTAGTACTAGTGTGTGTAGTGTGTACTAGTGTGTGTGTGTGTAGACTAGTGTAGTGTAATAGTGTGTAGTGTACTAGTGTAGATACAGTGTGTGTAGTGGACAGTGTTGTGTAGAATACTATTGTAGTGTACTAGTTAGTGTTGTAATTGTAGTGTAGTACTAGTGTGTGTAGTGTAGTACTAGTGTGTAGTGTAGTGTTGTGTAGTTGTATATTGTGTAGGTAGACTAGTGTGTGTGTGTGATATGTGTGTAGTGTAGACTAGTGTGTAGTGTAGTACTAGTGTGTGAGTGTTGTATAGTGTGAGTGTAGTACTAGTGTGTGTAGTGTAGTGTGTACTAGTTGTGAGTGTAGTACTAGTGTGTGTAGTGTGTATAGTGTGTAGTGTAGACTAGTGGTGAGTGTGAGTAGTGTGTGAGTGTGATAGTGTGTATTATGTAATGTGTGTGAGTGTGACTAGTGTGTAGTGTAGTGTTGTACTAGTGTGTGTAGTGTAGTTTTAGTACTAGTGTGTAGTGTAGTACTAGTTGTGTAGTGTAGTGTGATAGTGTGTAGTGTAGTGTAGTATAGGTGTGTAGTGTAGTATAGTGTGTGTAGTGTAGTACTAGTTGTGTAGTGTAGCTAGTAGTGAACTAGTGTGTGTAGTGTAGTACTAGTTGTGTAGTGTGACTAGTGTGTGTAGTGTAGACTAGTTGTGTAGTGTAGTGTAGTACTAGTGTGTGTAGTGTAGTATAGTGTGTGTAGTAATGTAGTGTGTTAGTGTAGTGTAGTCTAGTGTGTGTGTAGTACTAGTGTGTGTATTAGTACTAGTGTGTGTATTGTGTAGTGTAGTATGTGTGTAGTGTTGTACTAGTGTGTGTGTAGTGTAGACTAGTTGTGTAGTGTAGACTAGTGTAGTTTGTGTGTAGTGTAGTACTATGTGTGTTGTACTAGTGTGTGTAGTGTGTACTAGTGTGTGTAGTGTAGACTAGTGTGTGTAGTATAGATAGTTGTAGTTAGTGTATATGTGTATGTAGATGTGTGTATGTAGTATAGTTGTGTGTAGTACTAGTGTGTAGTGTGTACTAGTGTGTGTATTTGTACTAGTGTGTAGTGTATATAGTGTTGTGTAGTGTGTACTAGTGTGTGTAGTGTACTAGTGTGTAGTGTTTACTAGTGTGTAGTGTAGTGTAGTATTATTATTGTGTAGTGTAGTACTAGTGTGTAGTGTAGTACTAGTGTGTGTGTAGTGTGATAGTGTGTAGTGTATATGTGTGTGTGTAGTGTGTAGTGTGTGTGTGTGTAGTTAGTGTAGTATAGTGTGTAGTGTAGTACTAGTTTTAGTGTTGTACTAGTTGACAGTGTGTAGTTGACTAGTTAGTGAGTGGTACTAGTGTGTGTAGTGTGTAGTGTGTAGTGTTGTTGTGTGTGGTAGTACTAGTTGTAGTGTAGTACTAGTTGTTGTGGACTAGTGTGTGTAGTGTAGTACATGTGTGTAGTGTAGTACTAGTGTGTGTAGTGTAGTACTAGTGTGTGTAGTGTAGTACTAGTGTGTGTAGTGTAGTGTAGTACTAGTGTGTGTAGTGTAGTGTAGTACTAGTGTGTGTAGTGTAGTGTAGTACTAGTGTGTGTAGTGTAGTACTAGTGTGTGTAGTGTAGTGTAGTACTAGTGTGTGTAGTGTAGTACTAGTGTGTGTAGTGTAGTACTAGTGTGTGTAGTGTAGTACTAGTGTGTGTAGTGTAGTACTAGTGTGTGTAGTGTAGTGTAGTACTAGTGTGTGTAGTGTAGTACTAGTGTGTGTAGTGTAGTACTAGTGTGTGTAGTGTGGCACTAGTGTGTAGTGTGGCACTAGTGTGTAGTGTGGCACTAGTGTGTAGTGTGGCACTAGTGTGTAGTGTGGCACTAGTGTGTAGTGTGGCACTAGGGGTTGGGTTTGGGTTTGTTGACTCTCGACTGGTGGAGGCCAATGCCTGTGGCTGTCACTGAGTGGCCGGTGGCAGGGTTACGAAAACCTACCTCAAATGGTCCTCCTGGAGAGAATTCCAGGGGTCAACGCCCCCGCGGCCCGGTCTGTGACCAGGCCTCATGTTGGACCAGAGCCTGATCAACACTAGTGTGTAGTGTGGCACTAGTGTGTAGTGGCACTAGTGTGTAGTGTGACACTAGTGTGTAGTGTGGCACTTGTGTGTAGTGTGGCACTAGTGTGTAGTGTGGCACTAGTGTGTAGTGTGGCACCAGTGTGTAGTGTGGCACTAGTGTGTAGTGTGGCACCAGTGTGTAGTGTGGCACTAGTGTAGTGTGGCACTAGTGTAGTGTGGCACTAGTGTAGTGTGGCACTAGTGTAGTGTGGCACCATTTGTTCCTGTGTGTTCTTGTAACTTTGTTCCT
The DNA here is from genome assembly GCA_009830355.1 of Cherax destructor. Taxonomy (NCBI): domain Eukaryota; kingdom Metazoa; phylum Arthropoda; class Malacostraca; order Decapoda; family Parastacidae; genus Cherax; species Cherax destructor. Next base: position 34,548 of record WNWK01012442.1, on the reverse strand, counting down.
GTATGTTCTTGTAACTTTGTTCCTGTATGTTCTTGTAACTTTGTTCCTGTTTGTTCTTGTAACTTTGTTCCTGTGTGTTCTTGTAACTTTGTTCCTGTGTGTTCTTGTAACTTTGTTCCTGTGTGTTCTTGTAACTTTGTTCCTGTGTGTTCTTGTAACTTTGTTCCTGTGTGTTCTTGTAACTTTGTTCCTGTGTGTTCTTGTAACTTTGTTCCTGTGTGTTCTTGTAACTTTGTTCCTGTGTGTTCTTGTAACTTTGTTCCTGTGTGTTCTTGTAACTTTGTTCCTGTGTGTTCTTGTAACTTTGTTCCTGTGTGTTCTTGTAACTTTGTTCCTGTATGTTCTTCTTGTAAGTTTGTTCCTGTATGTTCTTGTAACTTTGTTCATGTGTGTTCTTGTAACTTTGTTCCTGTATGTTCTTCTTGTAACTTTGTTCCTGTATGTTCTTGTAACTTTGTTCCTGTGTGTTCTTGTAACTTTGTTCCTGTGTGTTCTTGTAACTTTGTTCCTGTATGTTCTTGTAACTTTGTTCCTGTGTGTTCTTGTAACTTTGTTCCTGTGTGTTCTTGTAACTTTGTTCCTGTATGTTCTTGTAACTTTGTTCCTGTGTGTTCTTGTAACTTTGTTCCTGTATGTTCTTGCAACTTTGTTCCTGTGTGTTCTTGTAACTTTGCTCCTGTATGTTCTTGTAACTTTGTTCCTGTATGTTCTTGTAACTTTGTTCCTGTATGTTCTTGTAACTTTGTTCCTGTATGTTCTTGTAACTTTGTTCCTGTATGTTCTTGTAACTTTGTTCCTGTGTGTTCTTGTAACTTTGTTCCTGTGTGTTCTTGTAACTTGTTCCTGTATGTTCTTGTAACTTTGTTCCTGTGTGTTCTTGTAACTTTGTTCCTGTATGTTCTTGTAACTTTGTTCCTGTATGTTCTTGTAACTTTGTTCCTGTATGTTCTTGTAACTTTGTTCCTGTATGTTCTTGTAACTTTGTTCCTGTGTGTTCTTGTAACTTTGTTCCTGTGTGTTCTTGTAACTTTGTTCCTGTATGTTCTTGTAACTTTGTTCCTGTGTGTTCTTGTAACTTTGTTCCTGTGTGTTCTTGTAACTTTGTTCCTGTGTGTTCTTGTAACTTTGTTCCTGTGTGTTCTTGTAACTTTGTTCCTGTGTGTTCTTGTAACTTTGTTCCTGTGTGTTCTTGTAACTTTGTTCCTGTGTGTTCTTGTAACTTTGTTCCTGTGTGTTCTTGTAACTTTGTTCCTGTATGTTCTTGTAACTTTGTTCCTGTGTGTTCTTGTAACTTTGTTCCTGTGTGTTCTTGTAACTTTGTTCCTGTGTGTTCTTGTAACTTTGTTCCTGTGTGTTCTTGTAACTTTGTTCCTGTATGTTCTTGTAACTTTGTTCCTGTATGTTCTTGTAACTTTGTTCCTGTATGTTCTTGTAACTTTGTTCCTGTGTGTTCTTGTAACTTTGCTCCTGTGTGTTCTTGTAACTTTGTTCCTGTGTGTTCTTGTAACTTGTTCCTGTATGTTCTTGTAACTTGTTCCTGTATGTTCTTGTAACTTTGTTCCTGTGTGTTCTTGTAACTTTGTTCCTGTGTGTTCTTCTTGTAACTTTGTTCCTGTATGTTCTTGTAACTTTGTCCCTGTATGTTCTTGTAACTTTGTTCCTGTGTGTTCTTCTTTAACTTTGTTCGTGTGTGTTCTTGTAACTTTGTTCCTGTATGTTCTTGTAACTTTGTTCCTGTATGTTCTTGTAACTTTGTTCCTATATGTTCTTGTAACTTTGTTCCTGTATGTTCTTGTAACTTTGTTCCTGTGTGTTCTTGTAACGTTGTTCCTGTATGTTCTTGTAACTTTGTTCCTGTGTGTTCTTGTAACTTTGTTCCTGTATGTTCTTGTAACTTTGTTCCTGTGTGTTCTTGTAACTTTGTTCCTGTGTGTTCTTGTAACTTTGTTCCTGTGTGTTCTTGTAACTTTGTTCCTGTATGTTCTTGTAACTTTGTTCCTGTATGTTCTTGTAACTTTGTTCCTGTATGTTCTTGTAACTTTGTTCCTGTGTGTTCTTGTAACTTTGTTCCTGTGTGTTCTTCTTGTAACTTTGTTCCTGTATGTTCTTGTAACTTTGTCCCTGTATGTTCTTGTAACTTTGTTCCTGTGTGTTCTTCTTTAACTTTGTTCGTGTGTGTTCTTGTAACTTTGTTCCTGTATGTTCTTGTAACTTTGTTCCTGTATGTTCTTGTAACTTTGTTCCTATATGTTCTTGTAACTTTGTTCCTGTATGTTCTTGTAACTTTGTTCCTGTGTGTTCTTGTAACGTTGTTCCTGTGTGTTCTTGTAACTTTGTTCCTGTGTGTTCTTGTAACTTTGTTCCTGTATGTTCTTGTAACTTTGTTCCTGTGTGTTCTTGTAACTTTGTTCCTGTATGTTCTTGTAACTTTGTTCCTGTGTGTTCATGTAACTTTGTTCCTGTATGTTCTTGTAACTTTGTTCCTGTATGTTCTTGTAACTTTGTTCCTGTATGTTCTTGTAACTTTGTTCCTGTGTGTTCTTGTAACTTTGTTCCTGTGTGTTCATGTAACTTTGTTCCTGTGTGTTCTTGTAACTTTGTTCTTGTATGTTCTTGTAACTTTGTTCCTGTATGTTCTTGTAACTTTGTTCCTGTGTGTTCTTGTAACTTTGTTCCTGTGTGTTCTTGTAACTTTGTTCCTGTGTGTTCTTGTAACTTTGTTCCTGTATGTTCTTGTAACTTTGTTCCTGTGTGTTCTTGTAACTTTGTTCCTGTATGTTCTTGTAACTTTGTTCCTGTATGTTCTTGTAACTTTGTTCCTGTATGTTCTTGTAACTTTGTTCCTGTATGTTCTTGTAACGTTGTTCCTGTATGTTCTTGTAACGTTGTTCCTGTATGTTCTTGTAACTTTGTTCCTGTATGTTCTTGTAACTTTGTTCCTGTGTGTTCTTGTAACTTTGTTCCTGTGTGTTCTTGTAACTTTGTTCCTGTATGTTCTTGTAACTTTGTTCCTGTATGTTCTTGTAACTTTGTTCCTGTGTGTTCTTGTAACTTTGTTCCTATATGTTCTTGTAACTTTGTTCCTGTATGTTCTTGTAACTTGTTCCTGTATGTTCTTGTAACTTTGTTCCTGTATGTTCTTGTAACTTGTTCCTGTATGTTCTTGTAACTTTGTTCCTGTGTGTTCTTGTAGCGATGTTCCTGCTGTATTTGTGTATTGTAGGTGTGTTCTTTTGTGTGTTGCTTGCCTTGTAAGGTTTAATCCCTGGAGTGTTTACAATGAACCTTCTTGACTGTTAACCACCACCAAGTACCTGGTTTTATTAACCAATATAATTATTTATTTACACCACCACCGAACAAACCTATGAGAACTACACTGTTCTGTTACTATCACCTCGTATTAAAACTGTTCTTTTAATATCTGACCAGAGAATACAATGCGAGTCATGCAAGACTGATCAGCACAGATGCATTGTAAACAACTTGTTCTTCTTCCCGTCAGCTGGCACAGTGGAAAACAATTACATTTTCCACGAACGATTACATTTAATAATCTTTAGACAACTTAAACTTTGCACTCGTATAACCTAACTTAAATTAATTTTAAGTAGCTTAAAATTCTAGTTTTGGTCTGCCTAAAATGCTCGGCACAACCAGGGGCTTTTTAAAATAATATTCTTAAATTTGTGTGTTTGGCTTTAATGTACTCACCTGGTTGTGGTTACAGGGGTCGATTCATAGCTCCTGGCCCCGCCTCTTCACTGGTCGCTACTTGGTCACTCTCCCTGCTCCATGAGCTTTATAATACCTCTTCTTGAAGCTATGAATGGATCCTGCCTCCACTACATCGCTTCCCAAACTATTCCACTTCCTGACCACTCTGTGACTGAAGAAATACTTCCTAACATCCCTGTCATTCATCTGAGTCTTCAACTTCCAACTGTGTCCCCTTGTTGCTGTGTCCCATCTCTGGAACATTCTGTCTCTGTCAACCTTGTCAATTCCTCAGTATTTTATATGTCGTTATCATGTCCTCCCTATTTCTCCTGTCCTCCATTGTCGTCAGGTCGATTTCCCTTAACCTCTCCTCGTAGGACATACCCCTTAGCTCCGGGACTTGTCTTGTTGCAAACCTTTGCACTTTCTCTAGTTTCTTTACGTGCTTGGCTAGTGTGTCACAACACTTGCTGTGTTGTGTATAAGTATACCATCTCTCTACTATACATTTCCTATTCTATACCATACCATCTCTCTACTATACATCTCCTATTCTATACCATACCATCTCTCTACTATACATTTCCTATTCCATACCATACCATCTCTCTACTATACATCTCCTATTCTATACCATACCATCTCTCTACTATACATTTCCTATTCCATACCATACCATCTCTCTACTATACATCTCCTATTCTATACCATACCATCTCTCTACTATACATTTCCTATTCTATACCATACCATCTCTCTACTATACATCTCCTATTCTATACCATACCATCTCTCTACTATACATCTCCTATTCTATACCATACCATCTCTCTACTATACATTTCCTATTCCATACCATACCATCTCTCTACTATACATCTCCTATTCTATACCATACCATCTCTCTACTATACATTTCCTATTCTATACCATACCATCTCTCTACTACATAAAGTCTTGGCAGACAGTGTAATGTACCTCCAATGAAAAGCAGAAGGACAATGATTACGCTAAGAAAGAACTCAATAAATGTGAGGGGACCAAGACTTAACACCCTTCCATCTTGCATAATGGCAAACACCAACAAACCCCTGGCTGTTTTCATAAGGAAACTTGATAAGTTACTAAAGTCAAGTTTCTGATTAACCAGGCTGTGTTGGCATGCATGGAACCTTGTTCAAAACCGAGCCGTGAGTAGCTCCTGCCTTCACTACTAGGCCATGCTGACCCATTAGTAGTTCCTGCCTTCACTACTAGGCCATGCTGACACATTAGTAGTTCCTACCTTCACTACTAGGCCATGCTGACCCATTAGTAGTTCCTGCCTTCACTACTAGGCCATGCTGACACATTAGTAGTTCCTGCCTTCACTACTAGGCCATGCTGACCCATTAGTAGTTCCTGCCTTCACTACTAGGCCATGCTGACACATTAGTAGTTCCTGCCTTCACTACTAGGCCATGCTGACCCATTAGTAGTTCCTGCCTTCACTACTAGGCCATGCTGACCCATTAGTAGTTCCTGCCTTCACTACTAGGCCATGCTGACCCATTAGTAGTTCCTGCCTTCACTACTAGGCCATGCTGACACTAGTAGTTCCTGCCTTCACTACTAGGCCATGCTGACACACACTAGTAGTTCCTGCCTTCATTACTAGGCCATGCTGACCCATTAGTAGTTCCTACCTTCACTACTAGGCCATGCTGACACATTAGTAGTTCCTGCCTTCACTACTAGGCCATGCTGACACATTAGTAGTTCCTGCCTTCACTACTAGGCCATGCTGACACTAGTAGTTCCTGCCTTCATTACTAGGCCATGCTGACACACTAGTAGTTCCTGCCTTCACTACTAGGCCATGCTGACACATTAGTAGTTCCTGCCTTCACTACTAGGCCATGCTGACACATTAGTAGTTCCTGCCTTCACTACTAGGCCATGCTGACACTAGTAGTTCCTGCTTTCATTACTAGGCCATGCTGACACACACTAGTAGTTCCTGCCTTCACTACTAGGCCATGCTGACACATTAGTAGTTCCTGCCTTCACTACTAGGCCATGCTGACACATTAGTAGTTCCTGCCTTCACTACTAGGCCATGCTGACACATTAGTAGTTCCTGCCTTCACTACTAGGCCATGCTGACACATTAGTAGTTCCTGCCTTCACTACTAGGCCATGCTGACACTAGTAGTTCCTGCCTTCATTACTAGGCCATGCTGACACACTAGTAGTTCCTGCCTTCACTACTAGGCCATGCTGACACTAGTAGTTCCTGCCTTCATTACTAGGCCATGCTGACACATTAGTAGTTCCTACCTTCACTACTAGGCCATGCTGACACATTAGTAGTTCCTGCCTTCACTACTAGGCCATGCTGACACTAGTTCCTGCCTTCATTACTAGGCCATGCTGACACACACTAGTAGTTCCTGCCTTCACTACTAGGCCATGCTGACACATTAGTAGTTCCTGCCTTCACTACTAGGCCATGCTGACACATTAGTAGTTCCTACCTTCACTACTAGGCCATGCTGACACATTAGTAGTTCCTGCCTTCACTACTAGGCCATGCTGACACATTAGTAGTTCCTGCCTTCACTACTAGGCCATGCTGACACACTAGTAGTTCCTGCCTTCACTACTAGGTCATGCTGACACTAGTAGTTCCTGCCTTCATTACTAGGCCATGCTGACACACACTAGTAGTTCCTGCCTTCACTACTAGGCCATGCTGACACACACTAGTAGTTCCTACCTTCACTACTAGGCCATGCTGACACACACTAGTAGTTCCTGCCTTTACTACTAGGCCATGCTGACACACTAGTAGTTCCTGCCTTCACTACTAGGCCATGCTGACACACACTAGTAGTTCCTGCCTTTACTACTAGGCCATGCTGATGTCAGTAGTACTGTACTGTAGTATTTCAGTTAATCGTTACTGAGTCATTGTGCTGATCTAGCATGACTGACGTCATGAGCTTTGAATCCGTGCCCTCCAGGCACTGGGCAGCGCAGTTCAAGGCAGAGTATAGAGACAGACAGGTCAGGCCTGGCTCTCGCCTTATTCTCTCACAATTATAACAGCCATCCATCGTGTGTTTATTCCCAAATCCATCACTGGAACCCCACACGACACTGACACACATTAGTAGCCTTCACTCCAACATTCCCTCACCTTCCCTCCAACCCTCCCTCACCTTCCCTACAACACTCCCTCACCTTCCCGCCAACACTCCCTCACCTTCCCGCCAACACTCCCTCACCTTCCCTCCAACACTCCCTCAACTTCCCTTCAACAATCCCTCACCTTCCATTCAACACTCCCTCACCTTCCCTTCAACACTCCCTCACCTTCCCTACAACCCTCCCTCACCTTCCCTCCAACACTCCCTCACCTTCCCTCCAACACTCCCTCACCTTCCCTTCAACACTCCCTCACCTTCCCTCCAACACTCCCTCACTTTCCCTCCAACACTCCCTCACCTTCCCTTCAACACTCCCTCACCTTCCCTCCAACACTCCCTCACCTTCCCTACAACCCTCCCTCACCTTCCCTCCAACACTCCCTCACCTTCCCTCCAACACTCCCTCACCTTAACTCCAACACTCCCTCACCTTCCCTCCAACATTCCCTCACCTTCTAACACTCCTCACCTTCCTCCAACACTCCTCACATTCCTTTCAACACTCCCTCACCTTCCCTCCAACACTCCCTCACCTTCCCTCCAACATTCCCTCACCTTCCAACACTCCCTCACCTTCTAACACTCCCTCACCTTCCCTCCAACACTCCCTCACATTCCCTTCAACACTCCCTCACCTTCCCTCCAACACTCCCTCACCTTCCCTCCAACACTCCCTCACCTTCAAACACTCCCTCACCTCCAACACTCCCTCACCTCCAACACTCCCTCACCTCCAACACTCCCTCACCTCCAACACTCCCTCAACTTCCCCCCTCCTAATATACACTAGCTTGGCTCAAGTTTCATATCTTTCCACACATTCCTGTCTTACTGCTGGTGCGTCCCTCTCTTATCTTCCCGTCTTACTGCTGGTGCGTCCCTCTCTTATCTTCCCGTCTTACTGCTGGTGCGTCCCTCTCTCTTCTCTTCCTGTCTTACTGCTGGTGCGTCCCTCTCTTCTCTTCCTGTCTTACTGCTGGTGCGTCCCTCTCTCTTCTCTTACTGTCTTACTGCTGGTGCGTCCCTCTCTCTTCTCTTACTGTCTTACTGCTGGTGCGTCCCTCTCTCTTCTCTTCCTGTCTTACTGCTGGTGCGTCCCTCTCTCTTCTCTTCCTGTCTTACTGCTGGTGCGTCCCTCTCTTCTCTTCCTGTCTTATTGCTGGTGCGTCCCTCTCTTCTCTTCCTGTCTTACTGCTGGTGCGTCCCTCTCTTCTCTTACTGTCTTACTGCTGGTGCGTCCCTCTCTCTTCTTACTGTCTTACTGCTGGTGCGTCCCTCTCTTCTCTTCCTGTCTTACTGCTGGTGCGCTCTCTCTCTTCTCTTCCCGTCTTACTGCTGGTGCGTCCCTCTCTCTCTCTTCCTGTCTTACTGCTGGTGCGTCTTACTGCTGGTGCGTCCCTCTCTTCTCTTCCTGTCTTACTGCTGGTGCGTCCCTCTCTCTTCTCTTCCTGTCTTACTGCTGGTGCGTCCCTCTCTTCTCTTCCTGTCTTACTGCTGGTGCGTCCCTCTCTCTTCTCTTCCTGTCTTACTGCTGGTGCGTCCCTCTCTCTTCTCTTCCTGTCTTACTGCTGGTGCGTCCCTCTCTTCTCTTCCTGTCTTACTGCTGGTGCGTCCCTCTCTCTCTTCCTGTCTTACTGCTGGTGCGTCCCTCTCTTCTCTTCCTGTCTTACTGCTGGTGCGTCCCTCTCTTCTCTTCCTGTCTTACTGCTGGTGCGTCCCTCTCTTCTCTTCCTGTCTTACTGCTGGTGCGTCCCTCTCTCTCTCTTCCTGTCTTACTGCTGGTGCGTCCCTCTCTTCTCTTCCTGTCTTACTGCTGGTGCGTCCCTCTCTTCTCTTCCTGTCTTACTGCTGGTGCGTCCCTCTCTCTTCTCTTCCTGTCTTACTGCTGGTGCGTCCCTCTCTTCTCTTCCTGTCTTACTGCTGGTGCGTCCCTCTCTTTTCTCTTCCTGTCTTACTGCTGGTGCGTCCCTCTCTTTCTCTTCCTGTCTTACTGCTGGTGCGTCCCTCTCTTCTCTTCCTGTCTTACTGCTGGTGCGTCCCTCTTTCTCTTCCTGTCTTACTGCTGGTGCGTCCCTCTCTTCTTCCTGTCTTACTGCTGGTGCGTCCCTCTCTTCTCTTCCTGTCTTACTGCTGGTGCGTCCCTCTCTTCTCTTCCTGTCTTACTGCTGGTGCGTCCCTCTCTTTTCTTTCCTGTCTTACTGCTGGTGCGTCCCTCTCTTTCTTCCTGTCTTACTGCTGGTGCGTCCTCTCTCTTCTCTTCCTGTCTTACTGCTGGTGCGTCCCTCTTCTTCTTCCTGTCTTACTGCTGGTGCGTCCCTCTCTTCTCTTCCTGTCTTACTGCTGGTGCGTCCCTCTCTTATCTTCCTGTCTTACTGCTGGTGCGTCCCTCTCTCTCTCTTTCTGTCTTACTGCTGGTGCGTCCCTCTCTTCTCTTCCTGTCTTACTGCTGGTGCGCCCCTCTCTCTTCTCTTCCTGTCTTACTGCTGGTGCGTCCCTCTCTTCTCTTCCTGTCTTACTGCTGGTGCGTCCCTCTCTTCTCTTCCTGTCTTACTGCTGGTGCGTCCCTCTCTTCTCTTCCTGTCTTACTGCTGGTGCGTCCCTCTCTTCTCTTACTGTCTTACTGCTGGTGCGTCCTCTCTCTTCTCTTACTGTCTTACTGCTGGTGCGTCCCTCTTTATCTTCCTGTCTTACTGCTGGTGCGTCCCTCTCTCTTCTCTTACTGTCTTACTGCTGGTGCGTCCCTCTCTTCTCTTACTGTCTTACTGCTGGTGCGTCCCTCTCTTCTCTTCCTGTCTTACTGCTGGTGCGTCCCTCTCTCTTCTCTTCCTGTCTTACTGCTGGTGCGTCCTCTCTCTTCTCTTCCTGTCTTACTGCTGGTGCGTCCTCTCTTATCTTACTGTCTTACTGCTGGTGCGTCCCTCTCTCTTCTCTTACTGTCTTACTGCTGGTGCGTCCCTCTCTCTTCTCTTACTGTCTTACTGCTGGTGCGTCCTCTCTTCTCTTCCTGTCTTACGCTGGTAGCGTCCCTCTCTCTTACTTAGTCTTACTGCTGGTGCGTCCCTCTCTCTTCTCTTACTGTCTTACTGCTGGTGCGTCCTCTCTCTCTTCTGTCTTACTGCTGGGGGTCCTCTCTTCTCTCGTCTTACTGCTGGTGTGCGTCCTTTTCTCTTACCTGTCTTACTGCTGGTGGTCCTGTTAGCTTGTACTGCTTACTGTGGTAGTAGCCTTCTGAGTGTAGTACTGAGTGTGTACTGAGAGTGAGTCTACTCGAGAGTGTAGTTACTGAGAGTGAGTCACCTAGCAGTCTAGTGTCACTTGAGGTGTAGACTGAGAGTGCAGTAGCACCTAATGCTGTAGCACTGAGAGCTGTTTAGTGCTGGCACTGATGTAGTAGTACTGAGAGTGTAGTAGCTGAGTGTAGTAGACTGAGAGTGTAGTACTGAGAGTGTAGCTACTGAGAGTGTAGTAGCTGAGAGTGAGTAGCACTGAGAGTGTAGTACTGGAGAGTGTAGACTGAGAGTAGTAACTGAGATGTAGTAACTGGAGTGTAGTATACTGAGAGTGTAGTAGACTGAGAGTGAGTAGACTGAGGTGTGTAATGATTGTAGATGAGTTAGTACTGAGAGTGAGTTACTGGTGTGTATATGCTAGTAGTACTGTTAGTCTGGTGTTCTTTCTGTTTATGAGTGGTGTACTTTCTGTGTTACTGAGAGTGCTTTCTAATTAGTACTGTGGGCTGATGTTGTGTTGTGTGTACTGAGTGTAGCTGAGTGTAGTACTGAGTGTAGTGTAGTAGTACTGGTGTGAGTGTGAGGTGTAACTGAGTGAGTCTGAGGTATGTACTGAGGTGTAGACTGAGAGTATGAGAGTGTAGCTGGTATCTGGAGTGTAGTAGTACTGAGAGTGTAGTAGTACTGAGAGTGTAGTAGTACTGAGAGTGTAGTAGTACTGAGAGTGTAGTAGTACTGAGAGTGTAGTACTGAGAGTGTAGTAGTACTGAGAGTGTAGTAGTACTGAGAGTGTAGTAGTACTGAGAGTGTAGTAGTACTGAGAGTGTAGTAGTACTGAGAGTAGTAGAGAGTGTAGTACTGAGAGTGTAGTAGTACTGAGAGTGTAGTAGCACTGGAGAGTGTTAGCACTGAGAGTGTAGTAGACTGAGAGTGTAGTAGCACTGAGAGTGTAGTAGACTGAGAGTGTAGTAACTGAGAGTGTAGTAGCTGAGAGTGTAGTACTGAGAGTGTAGTAGTACTGAGAGTGTAGTAGTACTGAGAGTGTAGTAGTACTGAGAGTGTAGTAGTACTGAGAGTGTAGTAGTACTGAGAGTGTAGTAGTACTGAGAGTGTAGTAGTACTGAGAGTGTAGTAGTACTGAGAGTGTAGTAGTACTGAGAGTGTAGTAGCACTGAGAGTGTAGTAACTGAGAGTGTAGTAGACTGAGAGTGTAGTAGATGAAGGTAGTAGCACTGAGAGGTAGTAGCACTGAGAGTGTAGTAGACTGAGAGTGTAGTAGACTGAGAGTGTAGTAGACTGAGAGTGTAGTAGTACTGAGAGTGTAGTAGCACTGAGGAGTAGACTGAGATGTAGCGACTGAGAGTGAGCACTGAGAGTGTAGTAGACTGAGAGTGTAGTAGACTGAGAGTGTAGTAGACTGAGAGTGTAGTAGCACCTGAGAGGTAGTAGCACTGAGAGTGTAGTGTACTGGAGAGTGTTAGTGAGTACTGAGAGTGTAGTACATGAGAGTGTAGAGACTGAGAGTGTAGTAGACTGAGAGTGTAGCACTGAGAGTGTAGTAGTACTGAGAGTGTAGGTAGTAGCACTGAGGTGTAGACTGAGAGTGTAGTACTGAGTAGTAGCGAAGTGTAGTAGCACTGAGAGTGTAGTAGACTGAGAGTGTAGTAGACTGAGAGTGAGTAGACTGAGAGTGAGTAGTACTGAGAGTGTAGAATGAGTACTGAGAGTGTAGTAGCACTGAGAGTGTAGTACTGAGAGTGTAGTACTGAGAGTGTAGTAGTACTGAGAGTGTAGTAGTACTGAGAGTGTAGTACTGAGAGTGTAGTAGTACTGAGAGTGTAGTAGTACTGAGAGTGTAGTACTGAGAGTGTAGTACTGAGAGTGTAGTAGTACTGAGAGTGTAGTACTGAGAGTGTAGTAGTACTGAGAGTGTAGTAGACTGAGAGTGTAGTACGGTAGACTGAGAGTGTAGTAGTACTGAGAGTGTAGTAGACTGAGAGTGAGTACTGAGAGTGTAGTAACTGAGAGTGTAGTACTGAGAGTGTAGACAGTGAGTACTGAGAGTGTAGTAGACTGAGAGTGTAGTAGTACTGAGAGTGTGTAGTACTGAGAGTGTAGTACTGAGAGTGTAGTACTGAGAGTGTAGTACTAGAGTGTAGACTGAGAGTGTAGTAGTACTGAGAGTGTAGTAGACTGAGAGTGTAGACTGAGAGTGTAGTACTGAGAGGTAGTAGTACTGAGAGTGTAGTAGTACTGAGAGTGTAGTAGTACTGAGAGTGTAGTACTGAGAGTGTAGTGACTGAGAGTGTAGTACTGAGAGTGTAGTAGTACGAGTGAGACTGAGTGTAGTAGACTGAGAGTGTAGTAGTACTGAGAGTGTAGTAGTACTGAGAGTGTAGTAGTACTGAGAGTGTAGTAGTACTGAGAGGTAGCACTGAGTGAGTAGCACTGAAAAGGTAGTAGACTGAGAGAGTGCGGGTAGACTGAGAGTGTAGTAGACTGAGAGGTAGTAGCACTGAGAGTGTAGTACTGAGAGTGTAGTAGACTGAGAGTGTGTAGCACGAGAGTGTAGTAGCACTGAGAGTAGTAGACTGAGAGTGTAGTAGCACGGAGTGAGAACTGAGAGAGTAGAGAGTGAAACTGAGAGGTAGAGACTGAGGTAGAGACTGAGAGGTAGTAGTACTGAGAGTGTAGAAACTGAGAGTGTAGAGCACGAGAGTGTAGCACGAGAGGCAGGCACCGAGATAGCACGAGAGTGTAGTGACTGAGAGTGTAGTACACTGAGAGTGAGTATACTGAGAGTGTAGTAGCACTGAGAGTGTAGTACTGAGAGTGTAGTAGCACTGAGAGTGTAGTAGTACTGAGAGTGTAGTGACTGAGAGGTAGGACTGAGGGAGACTGAGGTAGACTGAGAGTGATAGACTGAGAGTGAGACTGAGAGTGTAGTAGACTGGAGAGTAGTAGTGACTGAGAGGTAGTAGACTGAGAGTGTAGAAGAGTACTGAGAGGAGTACTGAGAGTGTAGTACTGAGAGTGTAGTAGTACTGAGAGTGTAGTAGTACTGAGAGTGTAGTAGTACTGAGTGTAGTAGTACTGAGAGTGTAGTAGTACTGAGAGTGTAGTAGCACGGGAGAGTGTAGTTACTGAGAGTGTAGTAGCACTTGGAGAGTGTAGTAGCACTGAGAGTGTAGTAGTACTGAGAGTGTAGTAGTACTAGAGTGGTACTGAGAGTGTAGTAGCTGAGAGTAGTAGTACTGAGAGTGAGTAGCACTGAGATGTAGTATGAGGGTAGGACTGAGAGTGTAGCACTGAGAGTGTAGTAACTGAGAGGTAGTAGCACTGAGAGGTAGTAGCACTGAGAGTGTAGTACTGAGAGTGTAGTACTGAGAGTGTAGTAGACTGAGAGTGTAGTACTGAGAGTGTGGGTACTGAGAGTGTAGTACTGAGAGTGTAGTATTACTGAGAGTGTAGTAGACTGAGAGTAGTAGACTGGAGTGTAGTAGACTGAGCAGTAGATGAGTGTAGTAGCACTGAGAGTGTAGTACTGAGAGTGTAGTACACTGAGAGTGTAGTAGACTGAGAGTGTAGTAGTACTGAGATGTAGTAGTACTGAGAGTGTAGTAGCACTGAGAGTGTAGTAGACTGAGAGTGTAGTACTGGAGAGTGAGTAGTACTGAGAGTGTAGTAGCACTGAGAGTGGTAGTACTGAGAGTGTAGTAGCACTGAGAGTGTAGTAGCATGAGAGTGTAGTACTGAGAGTGTAGTACTGGAGTGTAGTAGACTGAGAGTGTAGTAGTACTGAGAGTGTAGTACTGAGAGTGAGCGACTGGAGGTAGTAGAGTAGTACTGAGAGTGAGTACTGAGAGTAGTAGTACTGAGAGGTAGTAGTACTGAGAGTGTAGTAACTGAGAGTGTAGTAGTACTGAGAGTGTAGTAGCACTGAGAGTGTAGTAGTACTGAGAGTGTAGATACTGAGAGTGTAGTGAGTAACTGAGAGTGTAGTAGACTGAGAGTGTAGTAGCACTGAGAGGTGTAGTACTGAGAGTGTAGTAGACTGAGAGTAGGACTGAGAGTGTAGTACTGAGAGTGTAGTAGACTGAGAGTGTAGTAGACTGAGAGTGTAGTAGCACTGAGATGTAGACTGAGAGTGTAGTAGACTGAGAGTGTAGTAGACTGAGGGAGAGACTGAGGAGACGAGAGTGAGTGACTGAGTGAGTAGACGAGTGGAGTCGAGAGTGTAGTGACGAAGTGAGACTGAGAGTGAGATGAGATGAGACTGAGAGTTAGACGAGAGTGTAGACGAGAGTGAAACTGAGAGGAGTAAGAGGAGACAGAGTGTAGACGAGGTGTAGACGAGAGTGAGTAGCTGAGTGAGTACTGAGAGTGCAGTAGACTGAGAGTGAGAGAATGAGAGTGAGTAGACTGAGAGGTAGTAGCACTGAGAGTGTAGTAGCACTGAGAGGTAGTAGCACTGAGAGTGTAGACTGAGAGTGTAGACGAGAGTGAGTACTGAGAGGTAGTAGTACTGAGAGTGTGTAGACTGAGAGTGTGACTGAGAGTAGACTGAGAGGAGACTGAGAGTGTAGACTGAGAGTAGTAGACTGAGAGTCGTAGATGAGAGTGTAGTACTGAGAGTGTAGTACTGAGAGTGTAGTACTGAGAGTGTAGTAGTACTGAGAGTGTAGTAGTACTGAGAGTGTAGTGGTACTGAGAGTGTAGTACTGAGAGTGTAGTACTGAGAGTGTAGTACTGAGAGTGTAGTAGTACTGAGAGTGTAGTACTGAGAGTGTAGTAGTACTGAGAGTGTAGTAGTACTGAGAGTGTAGTAGTACTGAGAGTGTAGTAGTACTGAGAGTGTAGTACTGAGAGTGTAGTACTGAGAGTGTAGTACTGAGAGTGTAGTACTGAGAGTGTAGTACTGAGAGTGTAGTAGTACTGAGAGTGTAGTAGTACTGAGAGTGTAGTACTGAGAGTGTAGTAGTACTGAGAGTGTAGTAGTACTGAGAGTGTAGTACTGAGAGTGTAGTAGTACTGAGAGTGTAGTAGTACTGAGAGTGTAGTAGTACTGAGAGTGTAGTAGTACTGAGAGTGTAGTAGTACTGAGAGTGTAGTAGTACTGAGAGTGTAGTAGTACTGAGAGTGTAGTACTGAGAGTGTAGTAGTACTCAGAGAGTAGTAGTACTGAGAGTGTAATAGTACTGAGCGTGTAGTAGTACTGAGTGTAGTAGTACTGAGTGTAGTAGTACTGAGTGTAGTAGTACTGAGTGTAGTAGTACTGAGTGTAGTAGTACTGAGAGTGTAGTAGTACTGAGTGTAGTAGTACTGAGTGTAGTAGTACTGAGTGTAGTAGTACTGAGTGTAGTAGTACTGAGTGTAGTAGTACTGAGTGTAGTAGTACTCAGAGTGTAGTAGTATTGTGTTCAGGTAATTGGTATTGTGTTCAGGTAATTGGTATTGTGTTCAGGAACTGATTGTGTCCAGGCAATTGTTATGTGTTTACGCATCCGGTATTGCGTCACGCATCCGGCAGCGCTTTACGCATCCGGTAGTGCGTTTACGCATCCGGCAGCGTGTTCACGCATCCTGGCAGCGTTTACGCATCCGGCAGCGTCTACGCATCCGGCAGTGTTTACGCATCCGGCAGCGTTTACGCATCCGGCAGTGGTTCACGCATCCGGCAGTGTTTACGCATCCGGCAGCGGTCTACGCATCCGGCAGGTCTTACGCATCCGGAGGTGCTCACGCATCCGGAGTGGTTTCACGATCCGGTAGCGTTTACGCATCCGGCAGGGTTCACGCACCCTGGTAGGTTTACGCATCCGGTAGGGCTTTACGCATCCGGCAGGTTTACGACCCTGGCAGTGTGTTACGCATCGGCAGTGTTTACGTATCTGGTAGTTTGTTTACGTATCTGGTATTGTGTTCAGGTATCTGGTATTGTGTTCAGGTATCTGGTATTTTGTTCAGGTATCTGGTATTGTGTTCAGGTATCTGGTATTGTGTTCAGGCCACTGCTCCCACCCCTTCCCACACAACATTGATCTCACAAACCAACATTCAAAGTTCTTAGCAAGAGAATAGCAACAAGTAAACTACAGAACCAATAACAAGGACACCAACAAATTGAAGCAGAAATAAGGATAACAAGGAGGAGGGAGGAAACAACAAGGATAACAAAGCAGCCGATAACAAGCAGAGGAGAGAGGCATCAAGGACAACCAGAATAACAGGAGACATCAGCAACAAGTACAGCAGAAGACATCAAAAGTACAGCAGAAGGAAGGCATCAACAAGTACAGCAGAAGGAAGACATCAACACGTACAACAGAAGGAAGACATCAACAAGTACAACAGAAGGAAGACATCAACAAGTACAACAGAAGGAAGACATCAACAAGTACAACAGAAGGAAGGCATCAACAAGTACAACAAAAGGAAGACATCAACAAGTACAGCAGAAGGAAGACATCAACAAGTACAACAGAAGGAAGGCATCAACAAGTACAACAAAAGGAAGACATCAACAAGTACAGCAGAAGGAAGACATCAACAAGTACAGCAGAAGGAAGACATCAACAAGTACAACAGAAGAAAGATATCAACGAGTACAGCAGAAGGAAGACATCAACAAGTACAGCAGAAGGAAGACATCAACAAGTACAGCAGAAGAAAGACATCAACAAGTACAGCAGAAGAAAGACATCAACAAGTACAACAGAAGGAAGACATCAACAAGTACAACAGAAGAAAGATATCAACGAGAACAGCAGAAGGAAGACATCAACAAGTACAACAGAAGGAAGACATCAACAAGTACAGCAGAAGGAAGACATCAACAAGTACAGCAGAAGAAAGACATCAACAAGTACAACAGAAGGAAGATATCAACAAGTACAGCAGAAGGAAGACATCAACAAGTACAAGAGAAGAAAAACATCAACAAGTACAACAGAAGAAAGACATCAACAAGTACAGCAGAAGAAAGACATCAACAAGTACAACAGAAGAAAGACATCAACAAGTACAGCAGAAGGAAGACATCAACAAGTACAACAGAAGAAAGACATCAACAAGTACAGCAGAAGGAAGACATCAACAAGTACAAGAGAAGAAAAACATCAACAAGTACAACAGAAGAAAGACATCAACAAGTACAGCAGAAAAAGACATCAACAAGTACAGCAGAAGGAAGACATCAACAAGTACAAGAGAAGAAGAAATTAACAAGTACAACAGAAGAAAGACATCAACAAGTACAGCAGAAGAAAGACATCAACAAGTACAACAGAAGAAAGACATCAACAAGTACAGCAGAAGGAAGACATCAACAAGTACAACAGAAGAAAGACATCAACAAGTACAGCAGAAGGAAGACATCAACAAGTACAAGAGAAGAAAAACATCAACAAGTACAACATAAGAAAGACATCAACAAGTACAGCAGAAGAAAGACATCAACAAGTACAGCAGAAGGAAGACATCAACAAGTACAACAGAAGGAAGACATCAACAAGTACAACAGAAGGAAGACATCAACAAGTACAACAGAAAGAAGACATCAACAAGTACAACAGAAGGAAGGCATCAACAAGTACAGCAGAAGGAAGACATCAACAAGTACAACAGAAGAAATACATCAACAAGTACAGCAGAAGAAAGACATCAATAAGTACAACAGAAGGAAGACATCAAGTACAGCAGAAGGAAGACATCAACAAGTACAGCAGAAGAAAGACATCAACAAGTACAGCAGAAGGAAGACATCAACAAGTACAACAGAAGAAAGATATCAACGAGTACAGCAGAAGGAAGACATCAACAAGTACAACAGAAGGAAGACATCAACAAGTACAGCAGAAGGAAGACATCAACAAGTACAGCAGAAGAAAGACATCAACAAGTACAACAGAAGGAAGATATCAACAAGTACAGCAGAAGGAAGACATCAACAAGTACAAGAGAAGAAAAACATCAACAAGTACAACAGAAGAAAGACATCAACAAGTACAGCAGAAGAAAGACATCAACAAGTACAACAGAAGGAAGACATCAACAAGTACAGCAGAAGGAAGGCATCAACAAGTACAGCAGAAGGAAGACATCAACAAGTACAGCAGAAGGAAGACATCAACAAGTACAGCAGAAGGAAGACATCAACAAGTTCAACAGAAGGAAGGCATCAACAAGTACAGCAGAAGGAAGACATCAACAAGTACAGCAGAAGGAAGACATCAACAAGTACAACAGAAGGAAGGCATCAACAAGTACAGCAGAAGGAAGACATCATCAAGTACAGCAGGAGACAGCAGCAACTAGCAGAGGGAGATGTAACAAGAAACTCACTGTGGGGGCAAACAACCATGTTGCTGCTGTTGTTGTTGCTGTTGCTGTTCTAGTTTCTGTTGCTGCTGATCTTGTTACTGTTTGTGCTGTTGCTACTATTGTTGTTGTTGCTACCGTTGTTGTTGTTGTTGTTCTTGCTGCTGCTGTTTTTGTTGTTGTTGCTGCTGCTGCTGTTGTTATTGTTGTTGTTACTGCTGGGTTTCCCCTGCCTACTTTGCTGTCCTAGTGTTTTCATTGCTGTCCTTCTCTCCATGTATTTTCGTGTTTCCTCATTTGTGTATATGTAGTTCTAGGTTTATGTCTTGTGTCCTACCACTCTGCATTACTCACTGTGCCTCTCCCATCTGTGTTGTTGTTTTGTAGCTTAGTCTGCTGCTTATTTACTGTGTCATCTGTCTTTGTTTCCTCCCATTTTGTAAATTTCTGGCAGGTCTCCACGAAACACTGTGCTTCTTCCTTATAAATATTTAATACGTCTGTTAGGTGCTCCCAGAGTCCTTTATCTTACAGAGTCATGCACATTTACCTTCCCAGCTTCGTGTGCTAACTGTGGTAGTAACTTCAGTATTAGGACACGTACTGTTTAGGGTTTATGTGAATGATATTCCACATGGTACCAAGTCAGTTTGTATCCCGTTTCTTGTAAAATTGGTGAGAATAAAAGTAGATGAAGTTATGGAAAAGCTGCAAATGACTCTGGACAAATTGAAAGAGTGGTCAGATAAGTGGTTACTTGAATTCAACTCCAGTAAATGCAAGGTTATGATTATTGGGGAAGGCGCAAGAAGACCCGAAAATGCGGAATGAACTAGGGAAAAAGAGGCTGCAGAATTTACTCAAAGAGAAAGACAAAAGTGAGCATAGCGCCCAGTATAACACCAGAGGCTCACATCAGCTGAATAACCTCCGGAGCTAACACTCGTCTAACACAGCTAAGAGTAACCTTCAGATATCTCAACAAAGATTCATTCTGGGCCCTTTATACAACATACGTTAGGCCCATCATGGAGCATGTAGCAGCACGGAACCCACACCTTCTGAGAAAACATGTTAAGAAACTGGAGAAAGTGCAGATGTATGCAACACAGCTTGTTCCTGAGCTTAGGGGCATGAGGTACGAGGAGAGGATAATCAAGATGGACCTAACGACACTGGAAGACAGAACCATGGGAGACATACAAAATACTCAGGAAAAACTATAAGGATACGAGAATTCGGGGACACAGCTGGAAGTTAAAGGCACAGATAAGCTATAGACAGGTATGTTAGGAAGTATTTCTTCAGTCTCAGACTGGTCGGGAAGTGAAATGATTTTGGTGAGGAAGTGATGGAGACAAACTAGGATATGGCCCAGGAGGCTAGGAGTGAATCTGATGGGTGGTTAAGAGGCTGGGCCAGGAGCCGAGAATCGACCCCCTGCATTCACAAATAGGTGAACACATACACACAAACGAGAGGACTGATCAACAATAAGGCTGGTCACTAGTTGTAAGTAAAGTGGAGCAGTTTTGTATGTGTGTTGCAGTATCATACAAGTACACTAGTAGCAACAACACACTGGTAGCTACTACCACAGTGGCTATCAATGTAGTTCCTCTTCCCAGTCAACCATCTACGTGTGAACAACATCTTGAAGAAGAGTTAACGTCATCAGTCCTGCAGGCAGCTTAGTGAAGGAAACAAGTACCTCAACAGTGCAGGTGTTGGTCACTATCCACTTACTGACTAGTACACCACCTTCCTCCCTCCCCTATCTTTACCTTCTCCCATCCCCATTCATTCCTGTCCCCTTTCCCTGACACACCTCTCCCCTAACACACACTCTTGACATACACCCCTGACACACACCCTTGACTTACCTCCTCTGACACACCTCCCTCTGCCACACCTCCCCTGCCACACCTCCCCTGCCACACCTCCCCCTGCCACACCTCCCCCTGCCACACCTCCCCCTGCCACACCTAGTGAGAGCAGCTTATCAGATGTGACGTCATACACGCCACCTTGGTATTCACCACACCCCACCTCCCTCCACTCTATGCGATATATGTCAAGGTATTTTATTAATGAAAATAAGATACCAGACATATTCAGCAAATTTCCACGGTGCCCCGTGGCCTGATCGCTAAAGCTCTCGCTTCACACGGCGAGGGTCTGCGTTCGATTCCCAGCGAGGGTAGAAACATTGGGCGGGTTTCTTTACACCGGCTTTCTATGTTCACCCATCAGTAAAATGGGTACCTAGGAGTTAGTCGACTGGTGTGGGTCGCATCCTGGGACAAGGACCTAATTTGCCCGAAATGTTCAGCATAACAAGCGGCTTTCTATATAGTAGCATGTGAGCTAGGACTGTATACCTTGTACATGAAGATATTATATTACAAAGTCAACTGTAGATATAAACCCAGATGTACTCCAGTTAACCTTTTTGGGGACTAGTTCCTAGATTAGATTTTTTTTTAGATTTTGCCACCGAAGTGGCTAGTTTATTGTGCACCCCATATCAATCCTGTGGACGGTAGCGCAAGAGCATATGGATACACAAAAGGCCTAGGAACTAGGCCCCAAAAGGGTTAACAATTGTACATTTGGATTTATATCTACATTTCACTTATCTGTTACAAGCAAATTTAGGAAATTTGCTTAGTATAACTGGTATCTTATTTTCATTAATAAGATATCTTGACATGTCACATAGGTTATTATACTGTCTATCTCTGCATTCCTCAATAAGTGGACAATTAAGCACATAGTGTTCAAGACAGTGACCATATGCCTGACCACATAATTTGCATTTAGTTTGATCATCATCTGTGTCTCCCAAACTGCCAGAAGTACTTGTAACCAAGCCTAAGCCTGGCCACTACAACATCAGTCAGTACTTGTAGCCAAGCCTAAGCCTGGCCACTACAACATCAGTCAGTACTTGTAACCAAGCCTAAGCCTGGCCACTACAACATCAGTCAGTACTTGTAGCCAAGCCTAAGCCTGGCCACTACAACATCAGTCAGTACTTGTAACCAAGCCTAAGCCTGGCCACTACAACATCAGTCAGTACTTGTAGCCAAGCCTAAGCCTGGCCACTACAACATCAGTCAGTCTGTTCACATTGCAAGTTGCTCCACAAACATGCCCATCTATGCTCACGTTATCATGAGCACAGATAGGCACGTTCATGTGCATATCTGCACATGCTAGTAACTCGATTGCTAGCGCACTCAGCTCACTAGCTGACTGTCTTCAAGCAGGCACTGGACAGGCACCTAAAGTCGGTACCTGACCAGCCAGGCACCTAAAGTCGGTACCTGACCAGCCAGGCACCTAAAGTCGGTACCTGACCAGCCAGGCACCTAAAGTCGGTACCTGACCAGCCAGGCACCTAAAGTCGGTACCTGACCAGCCAGGCTGTGGTTCGTACGTTGGACTGCGTGCGACCAGCAGTAACAGCCTGGTTGATCAGGCCCTGATCCACCATGAGGCCTGTCACAGACCGGGCCGCGGGGGCGTTGACCCCCGGAACTCTCTCCAGGTAAATACTTAGGTCCGTGGTTCGATCCCCGGTACGGGTGGAAACATTAGGACATGTTTCCTTAATACACCTGTCCATGTTCACCTAGCAGTAAAATAGGTACATGGGTGTTAGTAAACTGGTGTAGGTCTTATCCTGGAACAAAATTGATCTAATTTGCCCGAAATGTTCAGCATAACAAGGGGCTTTCTATATAGTAGTATGTCATTGATGTCAGCTAGGACTGTATACCTTGTCATGTACTTGTAGAAATAAAGATATTATTATTATTATTATTCATACATAAAAATACATATGTAAGTATACAAATGCATACATACACACACATATATATACATTACAAGTATGTATATATTTGTGTATATGTATGCACTTGTGTATTTACATATGTAAATACACATCTGTATGTATATTTTTATATATTTCGGCATTGGAATTTTGTGACCACCCTCCACTGTTCATTTTACGTGTATTAATTAAGATAGAAGATGCTGAGCAAGCGGAATACTAGGATATCTAACTGTGGTCCCTCATCACGTACTGATTAACAGTTAACGTGAAGCCAGTGGTCCTTCATCACGTACTGATTAACAGTTAACGTGAAGCCAGTGGTCCTTCATCACGTACTGATTAACAGTTAACGTGAAGCAACTGTGGTCCTTCATCACGTACTGATTAACAGAGTTAACGTGAAGCCACTGTGGTCCTTCATCACGTACTGATTAACAGAGTTAACGTGAAGCCACTGTGGTCCATCATGTACTCGCTGATTAATGTGTGTGTGTAGATAAGAGCAGTGGCTGCTTGTCTGCTCCCAGTACAGTACACCATAATGTGATGAACCTTGTCACCTGCCATGCACTCTGAGATTTCACTGACGGTTTCGTTTTCAAGATTATAATAAGTTCACAGTCAAGGAAGAATGAAGTTTTCAAGATTATAATAAGTTCACAGTCAAGGAAGAATGAAGTTTTCAAGATTATAATAAGTTCACAGTCAAGGAAGAATGAAGTTTTCAAGATTATAATAAGTTCACAGTCAAGGAAGAATGAAGTTTTCAAGATTATAATAAGTTCACAGTCAAGGAAGAATGAAGTAGCAACATGCACCATATAATACCATCTCAAGAAGAAACAAAATGAGATTTACCATCATAATGTTTGTTTTACTGAGGCTGGTGACAACCTTGACCTTGACTCCTCGGTGTCCAGAGAGCAAATTGTGTTAGGTGTGAGGCTGCTGCTGCTGCCTCGGATCAACCAATCTTCTCTCTAATGAACAACATTATGAATCATATGTTTATTTTCTGTAGAAGAGCAGCTCAAAACATGATGTGTAAGACAACTGTAGGAAATAACTGACAAACTCAGGCCTCAGTCCGTGTGTTCTACATCCCCAGCCTAGTTACTGATGCAGCCAGCAGTGTCAGCCTCACGCCTCCACAACCTGCTGACACACTAGTTACTGATGCAGCCAGCAGTGTCAGCCTCACGCCTCCACAACCTGCTAACACACTAGTTACTGATGCAGCCAGCAGTGTCAGCCTCACGCCTCCACAACCTGCTAACACACTAGTTACTGATGCAGCCAGCAGTGTCAGCCTCACGCCTCCACAACCTGCTGACACACTAGTTACTGATGCAGCCAGCAGTGTCAGCCTCACGCCTCCACAACCTGCTGACACACTAGTAAAGTGTGGGATATGATCAGGCGCATCAATATTACAAGCACACTTCTCTGCCTTGTGCCCAAATGCATTGTTGCTCAACATATTATTGTTATAGTTTTTTTTTACAATGGCTTTAGGGCACTCACGTTACTGGCACTTTATTGTATAGATTTATTCTAGAAAAAACTCAATTAAGATAGTATCTCTGGGTATTTTGGTGTACGTGAATCTTTTACTGAATTTCCGTTCTGGTTTGCAGGTATAAGGAGACTTGCCCATACATCTCATCCCACCTGGTAATCAAACCCAGGTCGTTTCAGTTGTGAGTCGAATGCACTACAACTGAACAAATCTTTGTTCGCTACTTTAACTATCTGTTTAATTCTCCTTCGTACTCACCTAATTGTGGTTGCAGGGGTCGAGACTCAGCTCCTGGCCCCGCCTCTTCGCTGTCTGCTACTGGGTCTCTGCTCTCCCTGCTCCATGAGCTTTATCATACCTTGTCTTAAAACTATTTATGGTTCCTGCCTCCACTATATCTTTCTCTAGACTATTCCACTTCCTGACTACTCTGTGGCTGAAGAAATGCTTCCTAACATCCCTTTGACTCATCTGAGTCTTCGTATGTGTCCTCTTCTGTGAACACACTGGAACTTCACATTAATATTTCATAAATTTAATTATGTATTTTATCTTTCACATAAGGTTTTCTATTTAAGAAAATAAAAATTTGGCTCCATCTTGGTTTTTGTATATATTTTTTTCAGTCTTTCTCTCCTATTTACATTGTATCTTCTGAAAGTAACCTTCTCATTACCTGGCTGCTGATGTTAATACAGTACTGTATGAAGTATAATACACGTTATAAGAGATTATAATATTGTGTTGTTTCCCTTCAACAGTTAGAGCAGTGGCAGACTTGCAGAGCTCATCTCCATACTCCCAGCTACATCTACTACATTCACACTGCTACGCATCACATTCTACATTTTAAGATGATGTACTACCTCTCATGATGCTAAGCCACAGATTAACCAGAGGCTAGTAACCTTCAACACCATAAGTGGCCATCATTAACTGCCAACTTGTAGTAATCTTCAGTGTGCTCTCTGCTGGTGTCCTCCACTCACTCAACAGAAGTATAGGCCTGCTGAGGCTGGCATTAGGGTAGGATGCCTCAGGCAGGTCCTGGCGTCTCTCCTGTCGAGGGTGTGACCTATGTGGGCATTGACACTCTCCAGGAGCAGACTAGACTTAAAGCTCTCCGTCGCGGCTACACATTCAACCTTCTTGTCGTAGGTGAGAACACATTTTATATAAATTATATAGTATATATTTGTGCAGTACATACTTGATTTTGTTGTAATACATAAATTTAAATGTCTAAAAGGTGAGGCTTGGGTAAGGTACCATTTGTTTGATGTAGCAGAGGGGTAATCTTTAGAACAAATTTTCAATAATGATATGTATAATTATTATAATCAAAAGAAGCGCTAAACCACAAGGGTTATACAGCGCGGCCGGGCAGGACAGGATGCAGGGAGAATTAATTGTAAGCGGGAGATGGATGATTATGATATGTATAAACAAATGCAATATGAAGAAGTGTAATATGAGAGTTTAATGTCATTTGCATCAAAATAAAGCTAAATGATTGAAACAGAGTGCAGCCAGAGATGAAGATGACAAACACACACACACACACACACACACACACACACACACACACAAAAAAAAAATGGGATTAACAGTTGGTCTCCAGGTCAGCCTTATATCCTGTCAAATTCCACTGCTTCATAAACATAAAAAATTAAGGAAAATCCAAAAAATTTAAGAAAATCCAAAAAATAAAGAAAATCCCCCCCCCAAAAAAAAAAAACAGTCCATACGAGACAAGGCAATGAATCTAAACAAGGGAAATGAGGACATCATCAAAGCACATGAAGAGATTTGAACTGTATAAAGAGTGAGAGGGTAATACAAAGTGAAGGAAGAAGCAGCAAAAGTTACATCATCCACTAGGAGCTTCACATATCAGCTGCCAAAATCTAGTTTTGTCACTTACTAAATGTATTTTTTAAAGTAATGCTATACGTATTCGAATTTGTTATCTGTTCCATGCAGCAGTTTCAGGAGCTTGATGATGGTGTTTCCTGTATGTGTCATGTTAGATTTATTGAATAATTAGTTTTATTTTATTCAAACTGTACAGTATCTTAAATGTCTTTATGAAATAAGCCTTATACTACTTCTCAAATACTGTACTACCATGAAGAACAAATACTATTTACACAAAATATATTCAATATGGCTTCATTCCAGGTCGTAGTGGTTTGGGGAAGTCAACCTTCGTGAACACACTTTTCAAGGCTACCGTGGCACGGCGGAAATCAGGAGAAGAACCACCATTACCATCCACTACAGAGGTGAGTATGTATCTATCTTACGACCTGTTACTGAAGGTTTTGTTGCCATAAATGATGACACAAAAATATAATCAATTTAAGCCCATAAGGGTCATACAGCTAATGGTGATACAGTAGCATGTGTCATGAGCAATACAGCTTCACTACTTGTCTCAGTGAGATATACTGTACATGAATGTGATATTATATACAGTATTTAAATTCAGAGAAGAGAAGAAATACTCTTCTTCTTATTTTAGTCTTTTATGATATTGTAATTACTTTAGAGTTTGAATCCTTTCATTCACATGAAAGCTAGCAATACTGCTTTGGAGAGACAAAGTATATACTACATACTGTACTTTGTCTCTCCAACACAGCTCTTCTTCTGTTACAGTTATATTATACTCTCAGCTCATAAGCTTAAGATGTACAATATGTTATCTTATTGTTGATTAACTCTCCTCAGGTGAAGACAGTGAGTTCCTCACTATCAGAAGGTGGCGTCAGGTTAAACCTCACTATCACTGATACTCCAGGGTTTGGTGATCACATTAATAATGAAAACTGGTGAGATTCATTTGTTGCAAGAAGATATTGTTGTAGACACGTACAGTAATTACCAACAGTATTTGTAACTACAGGAATATAGTTAAGATTGTGGTGTCCTCTCTTCAGAACACTATTTATAATAGTTCAAAGTTTCAAGTACCTTTATACAGTAGTACACATAATAGTCCTTGTTGCAATTAAAAAAATTATTTCATGTATTGTTAGAGTTGTATGTACGGTATTGTCTTTGTTCTAGATTTTTAAAGATAAGATTTCTTTTTTTACTTAATCTCTGTAAGGTACTTTGTAGCTTTTCAGACTTTGTCCTTTTTCTTTCTGACATGTCATTGTTTTTAACTGGCACACATATTTAGAATGATCACTGACTGATTCTTTATTTAGATTTAAATTCAAATTATTACAAGAATATACTGGTGCAGTACAGTATAACCACTTTTATACTCCACATTTTGACCAATATCACCCTACCTTGGTGGGAGACTGCTGGTGTTAAAAAATAAATTAGCCAAGTACAGTGGTACCTCGACTTACGAACAGCTCCCAACTCGAACAATTATGTAAGTGTATTTCTGTAAGTGCTTTTGTAAGTGTATTTTTGGGAGTCTGAAACAGATTAATCTAATTTACATTATTCCTTATGAGAACAAATTTGTTTGGTATCGGCACTCAAACAGCCTTCTGAAACGAATTAAGCTCATAATTTGAGGTACCACTGTACAGTGGACCCCCGGAAATCGGACATAATTCGTTCCAGAATGCTGTTCTAGTGCCGTTACCGAACGAATTTGTTCCCATAAGGACAAATGTAAATTAGATTAGTCCGTTTCAGACCCCCAAAAATATACTTACAAACACACTTACAAAAGTACACTTACATAATTGTTCAAGTTGGGAGCCGTACGATTTCCGGGGGTCCACTGTATTAAGTTGACAAATTCTGGTACAGTATGTTAATTATGATACAGGCACAGGGCAGCTATCTAACACAGTACAAGAGATTACTAAATCTATCATTGTATATAAAATTTTAATAAATTTGGACTACTCTTTATGCTTATAGTTTCTTCAATGACAAAATATTTTGTACAGAGTGAAGAGGTCTTTGTTGTAACCTAACACTTGTCATATTTAAGTTCCAACAGTAGTGGTGGCACACTTGTAATAGTTGCACTTATAGTAAACCTCTGACTTCATGAACATTTGCATAACATAAAGACAAAAAAACTATGACCCTCCTCCTGTTTAATGACCTTCAGCCAGAATTTAAACGAAGACAGTTTAATTTATGTAACCTTTTTGGCTACATGTATTGCATTTTAATTATGTACACCTTATTACATCCAACTACAGATTACATTATTATAATTTTTTTTTTTAGAATAAAGAGACATAAAAACACATTTGATTTTGTGTCAAAAACATAGCCCTATTTTTCTCATATACTTGTCTGTGTGCTTAACACACCCTTTCAGGAACCTAACTACCATGTTTTTTGAGGGTCTACTCTGTTTAATGCATTTTTCTTATGCGAATAACCAAGCTAGTTAAGTATACAATGCACAGTTACTGTACATTTTTCTTATCCTTAAACAGCTTGAGATACTTTGTTTCTTTTAAATACTGATAGATGTGATTTTTTCATGAACCTGCAAACAGACAGATGCAGTACATTATGCCATTGTTATTTACCATTAAAATAACAGTTAACTTGAAACCAATACAACTGGATATCAAATATTTTGCACAAGACTTTTAAATTGTTCTAATAATATGGTACAATTGACTTGATTTGACACAATTTGTTTCGAAAACAAATCAAGTCAACTATTATTTTGGTATAATAAATTGCACCAACACATAATTAAATATTTTGCACTTTTACTGTAGGCTAATTTATTATCACTAATTGAAATTTATACAAAATGATAATTTTTATAGCATTATGTTCTGAATAATTCACGTGTGTCTATCATTGTTAGCTGGGAGCCGATAGTGTCATACATAGAAGCTCAGTATGGACGGTATCTCCAAGAGGAGCAGAAAGTAGACCGCCTTCTGCATATTCCTGATACTCGTATTCACTGTTGTGTCTACTTCATTCCTCCCACAGGTCACTCGTACGTAATACAACGTTTTGTCTTTCATAATCATAAGTTTCAAATCTAAGTTCTCTGACCTAAAACACTATAATCACCACTAGAACTAGACACTATTATACTATTACATTCAACCTTTATATAATCATTAAAGTTACTCCCTGTACAATACTGTACTTCACCCTGGCAGGCATGAACCACCTTATCACTTAATATATCAAAATCAAATCAAAATCAAAAATTTATTTCTTTGTAAAGGTTACAATGTGTGTTTACATTTCATAATTTGATTGGTACAAAGAAAGCCACTACATATCATGCCGAGGCATTTCGGGCAGACTTAACTTAATACTTAAAGTCTACTTAAGTCTAGACAAACTTCAAATACAGTGGACCCCCGCAAATCGGCCGGCTCGATTTTCGATCGCTTTTTTCGGCCCAATTTTTCCCCGATTATTGGCCGTTCCCTGATTATCAGCCCGTGTACCAGACCTGTCCGCCTGCCCTGCGCTTGCGTGCCTCGCCACGCAGGCGTCGTGAGCCAGTCTAGCATTGTTTACCTTTAAGTGAACATTACCCAGTGCGCTCATTCAAACATTTCACAATACTATTGTGTTTATTGGTGGTTTATTGATTGTCACTGTGAAATAAGTCACCATGGGTCCAAAGAAGCTTCCTAGTGGTACCCCTGTGGTAAAGAAAGTGAGTAACACCATCGAACTGAGATTAAGGAAATTTGTTGAATGTGGAATAAGGTGCAGGAATTTGTTGAAAAATACCACCCTGAGTAAGCTGAAATAAGCCATCTCTGCAACAAGTTCAGTGACAGAGCCATATTGCACTTCAGGAACATGTTAAAGAGGCGCCAGAAACAGAGCACTCTTGACAGTTATTTTGTGCGACAGGGGTCTAGTGACTGTCAAGCTGGTCCTAGTGGCATTAAAAGACAAAGAAGGGAAATAACCCCAGAGAGGGACTTGTTACCTGAAGTCCTTTTGGAGGGGGATTTCCCTTCCAAACAATGAGTGCTCCCTCCCCGTCTCCTCCTCCCTATCTTCCAGATGTCATCAAGTCTCTTCAATAAAGGTAAGTACAGTGGACCCCCGGTTAACAGCCATAATTCGTTCCAGAATGCTGTTCGAGTGCCGTTACCGAACGAATTTGTTCCCATAAGAAATAATGTAAATTAGGTTAGTCCTTTTAGACCCCCAAAAATACACTTACACAAGCACTTACAAAAATACACTTACATAATTGTTCGAGTTTGGAGCAGTATACGTAAGCCGGGGTCCACTGTAAATGTTACGTATTTTAAATGTCAATTTATTATGTGTTGTTATTATGTGTTTTGTGTATGTAAAACTACAGTTAATCTTTAAAAAATGTATTTTTTGTGAATATTTTTGGGTGTCTGGAACGGATTAATTGTATTTACATTATTTCTTATGGGAAATAATGGTTCAGAAATCGGCCAGTTCGATTTTAGGCCTAGCTCCTGGAATGGATTATGGCCGATTTTCGGGGGTCCACTGTATTCAATATTTGACTCAATTATTAATATGAGGTAGCATAATATATGATATAGTATAAACATAAATTTTTAGGTTTGTAATAATGATTTAATAGATAAGGGATAATAAAATATTTGGGAGAGTTGCTTCAAATCATTGCAAACTCTTAATAGTATTACCTAGACAATAATATGCTTCAAGTGATTTATTCTTTCATTATTAATTGTATTATCTTTTATACTAAGAGTCTCTTATTCTGAAATCTTGTGCATAATGCAAATTTGTATGTAACAAGGTTGATTGATATGCAACCTGTTAATGTTTTTGACAAAAATAATGAATTCTTCAGTCAAAACATACAGAATATTTAATAATTTTTAACAACTAAATTATATCCTTAGTATTAAATTATTATAATCAAGTTAAATGCTAAATCCACCCTAGCAATAAAGAATATCCAAAAATGATCTTGCTTATTTCTTGATATACACTAAGTTGAGATCCTGGCTGGTTTATGACACTTATGTTTCTCACTTTCTTCAAGCACTTCTGACACTGTTTCTTATTTTCTTCCAGAACATCAGATATACAATGTTTCTCACTGTCTTCCAGCACATCTGGCACACAATGTTTCTCACTTTCTTCTAGCACATCTGACACACAATGTTTCTCACTTTCTTCTAGCACATCTGACACACAATGTTTCTCACTTTCTTCTAGCACATCTGACACACAATGTTTCTCCATTTCTTCCAGCACATCTGACACACAATGTTTCTCACTTTCTTCCAGCACATCTGACACAATGTTTCTCACTTTCTTCCAGCACATCTGGGACACAATGTTTCTCACTTTCTTCCAGCACATCTGGCACACAATGTTTCTCACTTTCTTCCAGCACATCTGGCACACAATGTTTCTCACTTTCTTCCAGCACATCTGACCCACAATGTTTCTCTCTTCCAGCACATCTGACCCACAATGTTTCTCTCTCTCTTCCAGCACATCTGACACACAATGTTTCTCACTTTCTTCCAGCACATCTGACACAATGTTTCTCACTTTCTTCCAGCACATCTAACACACAATGTTTCTCACTTTCTTTCAGCACTACATCTGACAAAGACACACAAACATCCACTTGAACTACAACTCTCGTATTTTTGGTCATTCAACATGTAATTACCTATATATACCACCTGAGCAGAGCTAAATTAGTAGTGTTCTGTCTTTAGTATTTAGTCTAGTGTCAAGTTTTTAAAGGCTCCAGTGGTTTATCTAGAACTTTGTGAAAAAGAAACTTTCTAGTGTGTTCAAAGCAGCAGGTCTTCCATAGTTTGTAGTTACAACTTCTTGCTGTGTCACTTAACAAGTCTGTACTATTACAGCTCATTGATTCATTTAACCAACTGCACTCATTTACTCATATTATTATTATATATTTTTGTTGCGAGTGATAAATCATTAGGGGTCAAACAGCTCTTGGGGTAATGAGAAGCAATCAAGTTCAATTCAAGGAAAGGGAGAAAAAGTCAATTTCCTTGGATCAAGAGCCCCTCTTTTGTATCAAGGAACCTTCCTTGAGAGAAGCTACATACGGTTCTACGCTAGGTAGCATATTTTCTCCTTAAAATACTGTATGTATTATACAATACAGTATGTCCATCAAAAAAATTAAGAATGAGTGGTTATATCTTAGATGACTGCTTACCATTGTTAGAGAAAAAGTGAACTTGGAAGTACAGTACATTAAGACTAACACAGAGAGAACTCTAACTGAGCCCTAATTTAATTAATGTCAAATTAACAATGACTTATTACTGGTCAGTAAACAAACTTTCTAGTGCATCTTGGCTATACTTTTTCTTCATTTACCATGTATCAGCATGTTAATTGTAATAAAAATAATAATGATTCATTGATAGGCATATATTTTACTTTTAATACTTAGTATATATTATCGACAGCTTAAGCTCCCTTGATGTGGAGGTTCTGCAGCGACTGGACAAGATTGTCAACGTGGTGCCTGTGGTGGCTAAGGCTGACACACTCACACTTGAAGTAAGTCATCTTGCTGACACACTCACACTTGAAGTAAGTCATCTTGCTGACACACTCACACTTGAAGTAAGTCATCTTGCTGACACACTCACACTTGAAGTAAGTCATCTTGCTGACACACTCACACTTGAAGTAAGCCATCTTGCTAACACACTCACCTTCACTAACTTTTATTATGCTCTCTTATTCATTTAATTGTTATTGATATATTTAAGTTGGCACATGAAGCTGCAGCTTGGGGACTTGGTGGATGGTGCAGTATTACTTTATTTCACTGATGACTTTATCTTGGGAAAATAAAGATGGTACAGTACTACTTATTTCCACCCCACCTTTGACCACTGTGACTTCTCTCTTGAGCAAGTGTATAAGCCAGTGTATGTGCCTATTTAAAATGTAATAATCCAGCCCTGTACCAAATGTTACAGCAGTAACAAAGGGTTCCCTATAACAAGTGTCTTTTTTTCTTTCCAGTCACCATACTGTAATGACAGTGTCACTTTACAGTTTAGGGATCTTTATAATGTGACTGGTTTTCCTGAGTTGCCTAAAGGTGGGCCCAGAACTCTAAAACAATCACAGATTATTTAAATTTACTCTTATTGTCTTTCTTTCAGGAAAGAGCAGCATTCAAAGAAAGGATTCGTGCAGACTTATCTGATCATGCAATCAAGGTGTATCCTCTGCAGGAATATGAGGACTTGGATGATGCCCCAGAAAACATGAAAATTAGGGTAAGGCACATTTTAAATTGTCATGACAAGGAAATTATTTGCAAAAACTACAATTTAAACAAAATTAAAAATATTTTTTAACACTGGCCATATTCCACTGAGGCAAGGTGACCCAAATACGAAGAAACACATTCACCATCATTTATTTAATCACTATCTTGCCAGACACATGCTGATATTACAGTTCAGATAGTCCTCCAAACTGCAACATCCTCACTCCTCCTCCTGAGTGCAAGCACTGTACTTCCCACCTCCAGGACTCGAGTCTAGCTAACCAGTTTCTTGAATCTCTTTAACAAATATTACTTTGCTCACACTCCAACAGTATGTCAGGTCACAAAAACCACTTGCCTCCACTCGCTCCAGTCTAATGTGTTTACACGAGATTGTTGGATGCTCACGTTTCTAGCATTCAAAGCCCCGTTTACCCCCTCCTACCAGCCCTTCATGTTATGACCCACTATCTCTGCCTAAATACAGTATTATCAGTGTTTCATGAGTTGTAAGCAGTTCACAAAGTGATTGAGAAATTTTTCTCAAAGATGGTAAATTTTTTGGTAGAGCACAACATCAAACAATTAAAAATTCAAAGGGGTTAATAAAAAAAAGACATAGCAAAAGATCTTTTATTATGATGTTTCATCTAGAAAAGGCTTTGTCAAGTACTGTAATAACACAAAACATTGATATACAATATATAGTACTGAAAGCAAGGTAACATTTATGAAGGAATTCAAGGAAACCACCAAGCCAGACCTGAGTCCTGGAGGTGGGAAGTACAATGTCTGCACTCTGAAGGAGTGATGGAGGTGTTGAAGTTCAGAGGGCCATCTGAGCTGTGATATTAGCATGTTTCTGGCAAGACAGTGATCGAATGAATGACAGTGAAGTGTTTCCTCTTTTTCGGGTCACCTTACCTCAGTGGAAGACGGCTACTGTGTATAAAACAAAAGTGCTCAAAGACAGATGAAACAGGTGCCAGCCAAAGGCAAGGTCATTTGTCCTGTCAGGTGTAGGCGAGGTATCCAGCCACTGAAGTCAAGTAAAGTTAGGTAAGGTCTTGGGCAAGGGGTCAGGTCCTGGTAATCTTTGCTTCCTGTGTTGTTCCAAAATTGCTTGTGTGATAGGTTTTTGTCAAAAATGTACAGTGTTCTGTGCGGTATTTGTGATGTGATGGCTGCAGATTCTAGGTATTGCAGTCTCCCTGCATCATTCAACTTGGCATACCCAGCTGGCTCTCTAGGCATGTGGCCCCATGGGTGTTCTAAACATTTCATACAATACTGTTCTATACAATACAATTGTGTAATTGTCAAGCACACATCCTGTCAGATGTTTAACCCTTTCGGGGTTTTGGTCGTACTAGTACGGCTTACGCCCTGGGGTTATGGTCGTACTAGTACGCCTAAATTCTAGCGCCCTCAAATCAAGCAGAAACAGGCTGTTAGGCCTAGATTTGATAGAATGGGTCTGTGCAGTATAAAAA
>WNWK01012441.1:0-59661 GCA_009830355.1 Cherax destructor | reverse complement strand
GAGAACTAATGAATAGTTTTAATAAACTCCTTATGTATGAATCCCCGTCTGTTATAAGCAAATTTCTTAAATTTGCTTTTAGAATAATAAATGTAGATATAAACCCAAAATTTAAATTTTTCCATGAACTTGCCTATCTGTGCTCATGATAATGCGAGCACAGATGGGCATGTTTGTGGAGCAACTTGCAATGTGAACAGCCCTTTGATGTTGTAGTGGCCAGGCTTAAGGCGGCTCAAGTATTTTTCTGACAGTTTGGAAGACACGTGATGATCAAACAAAATGCAAATTATGTGACCAGGCATATGGTCACTGTCTTGAACACTATGTGTTAATTGTCCACTTATTGGGGAATATAGAGATAGACAGTATAATAACCTATGTGACATGTCAAGATATCTTATTCATGAAATAAGATGCCAGTTGTATTAAGAAAATTTTCCCTAAATTTGCTTGTAACAGATAATTGAAATGTAGATATAAACCCAAATGTACAATTGTTAACCCCTTTGGGGCCTCGTGCCTAGGCCTTTTGTGTATCCATATGCTCTTGCGCTACCGTCCACAGGATGGATATGGGGTGCACAATAAACTAGCCACTTCGGTGGCAAAATCTAAATCTCTTGCAGTTCTTGATGAACACGGAGTTCCATGAGTCAGGGTCTGGGGCGGAGTGCATGGGCATGTCATTTATCACCTCTTCGAAGTCATTTGACGTCAGGATAATGTCAGATAGGTTTGCGTCTATCAAGTTCTGTGGCACTCTCATAAAAAAATCATTTAGGTCTTCGATTTTCAATCTGGTTAGCGGCTCGCTAAAAACTGAGTCATACTGGGACTTAAGTAACTCACTCATTTCCTTGCTGTCATCTGTGTAGGACCCATCCCGTTTAAGTAGGGGCCCAATACTGGTTGTTGTTCTCGACTTTGATTTTGCATAAGAAAAAAAATTCTTTGGGTTTCTTTCAATTTCATTTATGGCTTTTAGTTCTTCCCGCGTTTCTTGATTCCTGTAAGATTCCTTTAGCTTTAATTCGATGTTTGCTATTTCTCTGACTAGTGTCTCCCTTCGTATTTCAGATATATTGGCCTCTTGTAGCCGCTCCATTATTCTTTGCCCTTGCCTGTATAGGGAGCGCCTCTCTCTTTCTAGTTTGCATCTTCTCCTCCTTTTCCTTAAGGGAATTTGCCTTGAGCAAACCTCAAGTGCCACAGAGTTAATTTGTTCTAGACATAGGTTAGGATCCGTGATGCTTAGGCTATCTTCCCAGTTTATATCATTTAGGACTTGGTTTACTTGGTCCCACCTTATGTTTTTGTTATTGAAGTTGAATTTGGTGAAGGCTCCCTCGCGGCTGATCACATTTTGTTGATCTGGGGATCCCCACATGCATGTCTGGATCTCTATTATGTTGTGATCTGAGTATATTGTTTTTGATATGATGACATTTCGTATCAGATCATCATCGTTGGTGAAGATGAGGTCCAGCGTATTCTCTAATCTTGTGGGCTCTACTATTTGCTGGTTTAAGGTGAACTTGGTGCAGAGATTTAAAAGTTCATGTGTGGTGCTAGTTTTCATCTGAGCTGCCTCCTGGTGTTATCTCTGCTACCACATTGTTTGCAATATTCCTCCATCTTAGGTGCCTTAGGTTGAAGTCCCCCAGGAGCAAGATGTTGGGGGCAGGAGCTGGAAGAATTTCCAGACAGTGGTCAATTTTCAGAAGCTGTTCCTGGAATTGTTGGGACTTTGCATCCGGAGGCTTGTATACAACCACGATGACCAGGTTTTGATTCTCGATCTTTATTGCTAATACTTCAACTACATCATTTGAGGCATTTAGTAGTTCTGAACATATAAGTGACTCTGTGATATACAGGCCAACCCCCTTTTTGCCTGTTCACTCTGTCACACTTGTATACGTTGTAGCCCGGGATCCATATTTCATTGTCCAAGTGATCTCTTATGTGGGTCTCTGTGAAAGCCGCAAACATAGCATTTGACTCTGTAAGCAGTCCACGAATGTAAGGTATCTTGTTGTTTGTTGCTGGCTTTAGACCCTGTATATTTGCAAAGGTGAATGTCGTTGGATTGGTGGTATTGGTGGTATGGGGGGGTCTTTTTTTCCTGGCACTAATATCTGTTGTATTGGAGTGGAGGCCATTGACTGTGATTCCACTCCAGAAATGATTGGAGTTGGTGTACAATTTCTGTCATTTCCTGCCAGCTTTTCTTCCTTCCTGGCACTAAAAAAACTCTCTCTCCGGAGGTACTGGTGAACATCCCTCCAGATGGATCGAAAAAAACTGGAACCGACCTCCACATGAATCAGATACATGATCTGTGGCAAGTAAGGCAACAGCGGCACTTCTCCGCTCCATGGAATATTACCCCATTCCAAACTACCATCCCTCCATTTCCCCCCAAACTACTTCTTAAATCACAACCAAAGCTTCGCCTTGAAGCCAAACATGATGCCTTAAGCTGTATTGATAATTTAGCCAAACAGCACACTCTCTCACAAATTATTTACATTGATGGTTCAGTTCACCAATCCACTGGTGCAGCTGGTAGTGCTGCTGTTGTCATACAGAGTGATGGCTCTCTTAAAGAAATTGGAGCACGCATCAATAACTGGGCCTCTACCCTTCAGACTGAACTGTTTGCCATACTCCTTGCACTCAAATGCGTCCATGTATCTAAGGTTGACTCTCCAATTGTAACTGATTCTCTGTCATCCATAAATGCTCTCAACTCATCAAGTATAACTTGTAGCATGCTTGTGTCAGAAGCCAGACACAGGTATGGTAGGATTGTGGATAGTAGAGTCAGAGTGCACATGCTGTGGATTCCATCTCACATTGGTCTTCAGATGCATGATAGAACTGATAAATTGGCTAAGTTTTATGCTTTCAAAGAGGGGGTAGATTACAATCTTGGCATGTCAGTTAGCAGTTTGAGAACAATAATACGAAAAGAACTTCAACTGAATTTTATTGACTTAAGACTCAGGGAGATTGACACCAGTCAGTCCATCTACCATCATTCTATCATGCAGGAGAAGCCACATGTCTATGGTGCATCCAACTACAGCTAGATTCACCAGGACTGGTCCTGGTCTTCTACAATCACGAGCAGGCACAGGTAGGTTCGCCAGGACTAGTCCTAGTCGTCTCCAATCACGAGCTGGTACAACTAGGTTCGTCAGGAGTGGTCCTGGTCTTCTCCAATCACGAGCATGTACAGCTAGGTTCGCCAGGACTGGCCCTGGTTCTCTCCAATCACGAGTTAGTACAGATAGGTTCTCCACAACTGGTCCTGGTCTTCTCCAGTCACGAGCTGGTACAGCTAGTTTTGCCAGGACTGGTCCTTGTCTTCTCCAATCACGAGCTGGTACAGCTAAGTTCGCCTGGACTAGTCCTGTTCTCCAATCACTAGCAGGTACAGCTAGGTTCACCAGGACTGGTCCTAGTCTTCTCCAATCACAAGCAGGTACAGCTAGGTTCCCCAGTACTGGTCCTGGTCTTCTCCAATCACGAGCAGGTACAGCTAGGTTCCCCAGTACTGGTCCTGGTCTTCTCCAATCACGACCAGGTACAGCTAGGTTCGTCAGGACTGGTCCTTGTCTTCTCCAATCACGAGCAGATACAACTAGGTTCGCCAGGACTAGTCCTGGTCTTCTCCAATCACTAGCAGGTACAGGTAGGTTCGCCAGGACTGGTACTGGTTTTCTCCAATCACGAGCTCGTATAACTAGGTTCGCCAGGAGTGGTCCTGGTCTTCTCCAATCACGAGCATGGACAGTTAGGTTCGCCAGGACTGGTCCTGGTCTTCTCCAATCACGAGCAGGTACAGCTAGGTTCGCCAGGACTGGTCCTGGTCTTCTCCAATCACGAGCAGGTACAGCAAGGTTCACCAGGACTGGTCCTGGTCTTCTCCAATCACGAGCAGGTACAGATAGGTTAGCCAGGACTGGTCCTGGTCTTCTCCAATCACGAGCATGTATAGATAGGTTAGCCAGGACTGGTCCTGGTCTTCTCCAATCACGAGCAGGTACAGATAGGTTAGCCAGGACTGGTCCTGGTCTTCCTCACGACAGTCAGTAGTTGCCTGACGTCCGGTCTTCAATCAGAGATAGGTTAGCCAGGACTGGTCCTGTTCTTCTCCAATCACGAGCAGGTACAGATAGGTTAGCCAGGACTGGTCCTGGTCTTCTCCAATCACGAGCTGGTGCAGTTAGGTTCGCCAGGACGGGTCCCAGTCTTCTCCAATCACCAGCTGGTATAGCTAGGTTCGCTAAGACTTGTCTTGGTCTTCTCCAATCACGGGCAGGTATAGGTAGGTTTGCAAGGACTGGTCCTGGTCTTCTCCAATCACGACCTGGTTTTAGTTAGGTTCACCAGGACTGTTCCCGGTCTTCTCCAATCACCAACTGGTATAGATTAGGTTCGCCAAAATTGGTCCCGGTCTTCCCCAATCACGAGCTGGTACAGGTAGGTTCGCCAGGACTGGTCCTGGTCTTCTCCAATGACAAGCTCGTACAGTTAGGTTCGCCAGGACTGGTGCTGGTCTTCTCCAATCAGAAGTATTGATTTAGAGGGAGCTGGGGTATGCTTTACGGAGATACCTTTTCTGGA
Organism: Cherax destructor; assembly: GCA_009830355.1. NCBI lineage: Eukaryota > Metazoa > Arthropoda > Malacostraca > Decapoda > Parastacidae > Cherax > Cherax destructor. The sequence continues at coordinate 55,023 of WNWK01012441.1, read as the reverse complement.
TGGCGCAGATGCCTAATTTGCTACAAGATTACAATTTTTCAAGGGCGATGGGGAGGTACAGTGTGCCAAGTGTCCTTCCATGTCTGACTGCTTCCTGGCGCCGGGCTAAGTAAGATGCTTCAGAACTTAAGGTGATGGATGTTGATCGTAACCTGGAGGCAATGTGGCGGACTGGTGGATACTGACTGTAACCTGGAGGCGATGTAACAGTGATGAGCTTACTGGAGAATACCAGCAGCACTGACCTTGGAACAATCATCTTAGGAAGCAACAAGTGTTGGTTAACGTCCTTCGTGTTATGAACGATCATCAACATCCGTGTTTGTCCAGGAAACGCTCACCCGCTTAAGCATGTAGGAAATTTCTCTTAAAATCGCCTATCCCCATTATCCCTTGACGGCAAAATTCCTGCGGCCGTTTCTCACTGTTATCATGATAATGGAAGTTGATAAATCAAACACATCTGCAGAACACTGGTATTCACAAATAACATGGACATAGTCATGCACTAGTCTCACGTTACTAGTTAATAGTGCAGGTAGGACCGAAACGTCGTCAAATGTTTTAGTCTATGTGAGGGTTATCTGTGAATTGTTGCAGTCACGGTATTGTGGCTTTTCATTCTTTAACGTTGGTATCTATTCCTAAAACGTCTCGCCTACAGAGTCTTTGGTCGGCCGAACTAAAACACAGATAACAGATGCAGTGGAGAGGTAAAGTGATCAGTCCTTTAGCCTTCATCCAGTTTCTTAGTGTCATGTGAGTATATTTAAGCTTGACAGTTAGATAGACAGTCTATCTAACAGGAGAGAACAGTAGTTTTTTATATAAATGATATATAAAAGCGAACAAGATGATGAATTAGACACATGTGTAACATTTCTGTATCTTTAATCTGGAAACGTTTTGTCAGGCAGTGGCTTCTTCAGTCTAATACAGAGAAGAATAGTGGAAGATGAGGTAATCAGTCCCTCAATCTGAAATCCATCTTTTATCAAGACTGATGGACTGAACATATCGAGTCAAGCTTGAGGGACTGATTACCTCAAACTCCTCGTCTTCCACAGTCTTCTCTGTATTTTGCCTGAAAAAGTCACTGGCTGGCAAAACGTTTCCAGAATTATGTTATCTAATTACTTGAATTAGATAACAATCTCTAATGGCTTCAAATAACCAAAACATCACCTTTCATGACCTACAAGATCACGTGAGCATTGTACGTGTGTAAATTGTCCTAACAGCTGACATACTTTACATATTACGTGGTAATGGGTGGTTCAGATAAGGACCTGCCTTGTATGGGCCAGTAGGCCTCCTGCAGTGCTCCTCCATTCTTAAGAGCAGCCGGCTATCTCGACGAATATATACAAGCGTTCATATCTGAACGGGAATCACACACAGTGTGAGACAGGGTTGTGCACTAACCCTTGACCTCACCAGTCTCCATCCCTCTGGTGCGTTGTTACCAAGATCATTCCTCATGATACTGCATGGTTTGCAACACTGCACTTACAGTGCCTTTGATGGTGGTAGTTGATGGTGGTAGTTGATGGTGGTACTTGATGGTGGTAGTTGATGGTGGTAGTTGATGGTGGTAGTTGATGGTGGTAGTTGATGGTGGTAGTTGATGGTGGTACTTGATGGTGGTAGTTGATAGTGGTACTTGATGGTGGTACTTGATGGTGGTACTTGATGGTGGTACTTGATGGTGGTACTTGATGGTGGTAGTTGATGGTGGTACTTGATGGTGGTACTTGATGGTGGTAGTTGATGGTGGTAGTTGATGGTGATAGTTGATGGTGGTACTTGATGGTGGTACTTGATGGTGGTAGTTGATGGTGGTACTTGATGGTGGTACTTGATGGTGGTAGTTGATGGTGGTACTTGATGGTGGTACTTGATGGTGGTACTTGATGGTGGTAGTTGATGGTGGTAGTTGATGGTGGTACTTGATGGTGGTACTTGATGGTGGTACTTGATGGTGGTAGTTGATGGTGGTACTTGATGGTGGTACTTGATGGTGGTACTTGATGGTGGTAGTTGATGGTGGTAGTTGATGGTGGTAGTTGATGGTGGTACTTGATGGTGGTACTTGATGGTGGTACTTGATGGTGGTACTTGATGGTGGTACTTGATGGTGGTAGTTGATGGTGGTACTTGATGGTGGTACTTGATGGTGGTAGTTGATGGTGGTACTTGATAGATGGTACTTTGGGGATTAGGTGGTATTGATGGTGATATTGATGGTGGTACTTGATGGTGGTACTTGATGGTGGTAGTTGATGGTGGTACTTGATGGTGGTACTTGATGGTGGTACTTGATGGTGGTACTTGATGGTGGTACTTGATGGTGGTAGTTGATGGTGGTACTTGATGGTGGTACTTGATGGTGGTAGTTGACTGGTGGTACTTGATGGTGTAGTTGATGGTGACTTGATGGTGGTACTTGATGGTGGTACTTGATGGTGGTACTTGATGGTGGTAGTTGATGGTGGTAGCTTGATGGTGGTACTTGATGGTGTCTGCATGGTATCTTGATGGTGGTACTTGATGGTGGTACTTGATGGTGGTAGTTGATGGTGGTACTTGATGGTGGTACTTGATGGTGGTACTTGATGGTGGTAGTTGATGGTGGTACTTGATGGTGGTACTTGATGGTGGCACTTGATGGTGGTACTTGATGGTGGTACTTGATGGTGGTACTTGATGGTGGTACTTGATGGTGGTACTTGATGGAGGTACTTGATGGTGGTAGTTGATGGAGGTACTTGATGGTGGTACTTGATGGAGGTACTTGATGGTGGTACTTGATGGAGGTACTTGATGGTGGTATTGATGGTGGTACTTGATGGTAGGTACTTGATGGTGGTACTTGATGGTGGTACTTGATGGTGGTACTTGATGGTGGTACTTGATGGTGGTACTTGATGGTGGTACTTGATGGTGGTACTTGATGGTGGTACTTGATGGAGGTACTTGATGGTGGTAGTTGATGGTGGTACTTGATGGTGGTACTTGATGGTGGTACTTGATGGTGGTACTTGATGGTGGTACTTGATGGTGGTACTTGTGGGTACTGATGGTGGTAGTTGATGGTGGTACTTGATGGTGGTACTTGATGGTGGTAGTTGATGGTGGTACTTGATGGAGGTACTTGATGGTGGTACTTGATGGTGGTACTGATGGAGGTACTTGATGGTGGTAGTTGATGGGGTACTTGATGGTGGACTTGATGGGGACTTGATGGTGGTACTTGATGGGGTACTTGATGGTGGTACTTGATGGTGGTACTTGATGGTGGTACTTGATGGTGGTACTTGATGGTGGTACTTGATGGTGGTACTTGATGGTGGTACTTGATGGTGGTACTTGATGGTGGTACTTGATGGTGGTACTTGATGGTGGTACTTGATGGTGACTTGATGGTGGTACTTGATGGTGGCACTTGATGGTGGTACTTGATGGTGGTACTTGATGGTGGTACTTGATGGTGGTACTTGATGGTGGTACTTGATGGTGGTACTTGATGGTGGTACTTGATGGTGGTACTTGATGGAGGTACTTGATGGGGTACTTGATGGTGGTACTTGATGGTGGTAGTTGATGGTGGTATTGATGGTGGTACTTGATGGGGTACTTGATGGTGGTAGTTGATGGTGGTACTTGATGGTGGTACTTGATGGTGGTACTTGATGGAGGTACTTGATGGTGGTATTGATGGTGGTACTTGATGGTGGTACTTGATGGTGGTATTGATGGGTACTTGATGGTGGTACTTGATGGTGGTACTTGATGGTGGTACTTGATGGTACTTGTGGTGGTACTTGATGGTGGTACTTGATGGTGGTACTTGATGGTGGTACTTGATGGTGGTACTTGATGGTGGTACTTGATGGTGGTACTTGATGGTGGTACTTGATGGTGGTACTTGATGGAGGTACTTGATGGTGGTAGTTGATGGTGGTACTTGATGGAGGTACTTGATGGTGGTACTTGATGGTGGTACTTGATGGTGGTAGTTGATGGTGGTACTTGATGGTGGTACTTGATGGTGGTACTTGATGGTGGTACTTGATGGTGGTACTTGATGGTGGTACGTGATGGTGGTACGTGATGGTGGTAGCTCCCGACTTTACTAAATGTTTTTTAAGGTTTAAGGAATTCTGGAAAACATCTTTTATTCATTACCTTTGTAACTTGTTAAGCTATCAAAACTTCGCGGCCTAGTCCCTGGACCCATTATGTACCTCTGTAATATAGATGTGCAGTCCCTGGACCCATTATGTACCTCTGTAATATAGAAGTGCAGTCCCTGGATCCATTATGTACCTCTGTAATATAGAGGTGCAGTCCCTGGACCCATTATGTACCTCTGTAATATAGTGGTACAGTCCCTGGACCCATTATGTACCTCTGTAATATAGTGGTACAGTCACTGGACCCATTATGATACCTCTGTAATATAGTAATACAGTCCCTGGACCCATTATGTACCTCTGTAATATAGAGGTACAGTCCCTGGACCCATTATGTACCTCTGTAATATAGAGGTGCAGTCCCTGGACCCATTATGTACCTCTGTAATATAGAGGTGCAGTCCCTGGACCCATTATGTACATCTGTAATACAGAGGTGCAGTCCCTGGACCCATTATGTAACTCTGTAATATGGTGGTACAGTCCCTGGACCCATTATGTACCTCTGTAATATAGAGGTGCAGTCCCTGGACCCATTATGTACCTCTGTAATATAGAGGTGCAGTCCCTGGACCCATTACGTACCTCTGTAATATAGAGGTGCAGTCCCTGTTCCCATTATGTGCCTCTGTAATATAGAGGTACAGACCCTGGACCCATTATGTAACTCTGTAATACACAGGTACAGTCCCTGGACCAATTATGTACCTTTGTAATATAGAGGTGCAGTCCCTGGACCCATTGTGTACCTCTGTAATATAGTGGAACAGTCCCTGGCCCCATTATGTACCTCTGTAATATAGAGGTACAGTCCCTGGACCCATTATGTACCTCTGTAATATAGAGGTGCAGTCCCTGGACCCATTATGTACCTCTGTAATATAGAGGTGCAGTCCCTGGACCCATTATGTACCTCTGAAATATAGTGGTACAGTCCCTAGACGCATTATGTACCTCTGTAATATAGAGGTACAGTCCCTGGACCCATTATGTACCTCTAATATAGTGGTACAGTCCATAGACCCATTATGTACCTCTGTAATATAGAGGTACAGTCCCTGGACCCATTATGTACCTCTGTAATATAGAGGTACAGTCCCTAGACCCATTATGTACATCTGTAATATAGAGGTACTGTCCCTGGACCCATTATGTACCTCTAATATAGTGGAACAGTCCCTGGACCCATTATGTAACTCTAATATATAGGGACAGTCCCTGGACCCATTATGTACCTCTGTAATATAGAGGTACAGTCCCTGGACCTATTATGTACCTCTGTAATATAGTGGTACAGTCCCTGGACCCATTATGTACCTCTGTAATATAGAGGTACAGTCCCTGGACCTATTATGTACCTCTGTAATATAGTGGTACAGTCCCTTGGCCCATTATGTACCTCTGTAATATAGTGGTACAGTCCCTGGACCAATTATGTACCTCTGTAATATAAAGGTACAGTCCCTGGACCCATTATATACCTCTGTAATATAGTGGTACAGTCCCTGGACCCATTATGTACCTCTGTAATATAGTGGTACAGTCCCTGGACCCATTATGTATCTCTGTAATATAGTGGTACAGTCCCTGGACCCATTATGTACCTCTGTATTATAGTGGTACAGTCCCTGGACCCATTATGTACCTCTGTAATATAGTGTTACAGTCCCTGGACCCATTATGTACCTCTGTATTATAGTGGTACAGTCCCTGGACCCATTATGTACCTTTGTAATGTTGAGGTACAGTCCCTGGACCCATTATGTAACTCTGTAATCTAGAGGTACAGTCTCTGGACCCCTTATGTACCTCTATAATGTTGTGGTACAGTCCCTGGACCCATTATGTACCTCTGTAATGTTGTGGCACTGTCCCTGGACCCATTATGTGCCTATAATGTTGAGGTACAGTCCCTGGACCTATTATATACCTCTAATATAGAGGTGCAGTCCCTGGACCCATTATGTACCTCTGTAATATAGAGGTGCAGTCCCTGGACCCATTATGTACCTCTGTAATACAGAGGTGCAGTCCCATGACCCATTATGTACATCTTTAATATGGTGGTACAGTCCCTGGACCCATTATGTACCTCTGTAATATAGAGGTGCAGTCCCTGGACCCATTATGTACCTCTGTAATATAGAGGTGCAGTCCCTGGACCCATTACGTACCTCTGTAATATAGAGGTGCAGTCCCTGTTCCCATTATGTGCCTCTGTAATATAGAGGTACAGACCCCGGACCCATTATGTAACTCTGTAATACACAGGTACAGTCCCTGGACCAATTATGTACCTTTGTAATATAGAGGTGCAGTCCCTGGACCCATTATGTACCTCTGTAATATAGTGGAACAGTCCCTGTCCCCATTATGTACCTCTGTAATATAGAGGTACAGTCCCTGGACCCATTATGTACCTCTGTAATATAGAGGTGCAGTCCCTGGACCCATTATGTACCTCTGTAATATAGAGGTGCAGTCCCTGGACCCATTATGTACCTCTGAAATATAGTGGTACAGTCCCTAGACGCATTATGTACCTCTGTAATATAGAGGTACAGTCCCTGGACCCATTATGTACCTCTAATATAGTGGTACAGTCCATAGACCCATTATGTACCTCTGTAATATAGAGGTACAGTCCCTGGACCCATTATGTACCTCTGTAATATAGTGGTACAGTCCCTAGACCCATTATGTACCTCTGTAATATAGAGGTACTGTCCCTGGACCCATTATGTACCTCTAATATAGTGGAACAGTCCCTGGACCCATTATGTAACTCTAATATATAGGGACAGTCCCTGGACCCATTATGTACCTCTGTAATATAGAGGTACAGTCCTGACCTATTATGTACCTCTGTAATATAGTGGTACAGTCCCTGGACCCATTATGTACCTCTGTAATATAGAGGTACAGTCCCTGGACCCATTATGTACATCTGTAATATAGTGGTACAGTCCCTAGACCCATTATGTACCTCTGTAATATAGAGGTACTGTCCCTGGACCCATTATGTACCTCTAATATAGTGGAACAGTCCCTGGACCCATTATGTAACTCTAATATATAGGGACAGTCCCTGGACCCATTATGTACCTCTGTAATATAGAGGTACAGTCCCTGGACCTATTATGTACCTCTGTAATATAGTGGTACAGTCCCTTGACCCATTATGTACCTCTGTAATATAGTGGTACAGTCCCTGGACCAATTATGTACCTCTGTAATATAGTGGTACAGTCCCTGGACCCATTATGTACCTCTGTAATATAGTGGTACAGTCCCTGGACCCATTATGTACCTTTGTAATGTTGAGGTACAGTCCCTGGACCCATTATGTAACTCTGTAATCTAGAGGTACAGTCTCTGGACCCCTTATGTACCTCTATAATGTTGTGGTACAGTCCCTGGACCCATTATGTACCTCTGTAATGTTGTGGCACTGTCCCTGGACCCATTATGTGCCTATAATGTTGAGGTACAGTCCCTGGACCTATTATATGCCTCTAATATAGAGGTATAGTTCCTGGACCCATTATGTACCTCTGTAATATAGAGGTACAGTCCCTGGACCCATTATGTGCCTCTAATGTTGAGATACAGTCCCTGGACCCATTATATATCTCTGTAATGTTGAGGTACAGTCCCTGGACTCATTATGTGTCTTTGTAATGTTGAGGTACAGTCCCTGGACCCATCATGTGCCTCTAGTGAGTACCGCCCACAGGATGGGTATAGGGTACGTAATAAAGATAATAAAGAAAATTAATTAGCAAGTGGTGATACCTAACCAAGGTCTTCTGCTGCTCCTGCTTGTACTAAGTGGTACTTCTGACTAATTAAATCTGAAAAATTATTTGCTGGACTATATCCAGGAATAGGATAGCTGGATCGCTAGCGCACTCAGTTAACACACTGAGGTCCGGAGTTCGAATCTCCGGTACGGTTGGAAAACATTTGGGACGTGTTTTCATAAGACACCTGCTGTTCCTGTTCACCCATTAGTAAAATGGGTACCTGGGTGTTAGTGGACTGGTGTGGGTCGCATCCTGGGACAAAAATGACCTAATTTGCTGGAAATGTTCAGCATAACAAGCGGCTTTCTATATAGTACTCGCCTAGTTGTGGTTGCAGGGGTCGAGTCATAGCTCCTGGCCCCGGCTCTTCACTGGCCGCTACTGGGTCTCTCTCTTCGCCATGAGCCTTATCATACCTCTTCTTAAAGCTATGAATGGATCCTGCCTCCACTACATCACTTCCCAAACTATTCCACTTCCTGACTTCTCTGTGACTGAAGAAATACTTCCTAACATCCCTGTGACTCATCTGAGTCTTCAACTTCCAACTGTGACCCCTTGTTGCTGTGTCCCATCTCTGGAACATTCTGTCTCTGTCCACCTTGTCAATTCCTCTCAGTATTTTATATTTCGTTATCATGTCCCCCCTTTCTCTCCTGTCCTCCAGTGTCGTCAGGTCGATTTCCCTTAACCTCTCCTCGTAGGACCTACCCCTTAGCTCCGGGACTAGTCATGTTTCAAACCTTTGCACTTTCTCTAGTTTCTTTATGTGCTTGGCTAGGTGTGGGTTCCAAACTGGTGCTGCGTACTCCAGTATGGACCTAACGTACACAGTGTACAGGGTCCTGAACGATTCCTTAAGATGTCGGAATGCTGTTCTTAGGTTTGCTAGGCGCCCGTATGCTGCAGCAGTTATTTGGTTGATGTGCGCCTCAGGAGATGTGCCTGGTGTTATACTCACCCCAAGATCTTTTTCCTTGAGTGAGGTTTGTAGTCTCTGGCCCCCTAGACTGTACTCCGTCTGCGGTCTTCTTTGCCCTTCCCCAATCTTCATGACTTTGCACTTGGTGGGGTTGAACTCCAGGAGCCAATTCCTGGACCAGTCCTGCAGCCTGTCCAGATCCCTTTGTAGTTCTGAAGCGGCGCTGTATGACCCCTGTGGTTTAGCGCTTCTTTTGATTATAATAATAATGTAGTTCTCTAGTATGTCATTGATGTCAGCTATGGTCTGTATACCTTGTACATGTACTGGTAGAAATAAAGATATTATTATTATTACTTCTTCATTAGAATTTGCCGACGAAGTGGCCAGTTTATTGTTAGTTTAATATCTTTATTATGCAGCCCATACCCATCCCCTGGACGGTAGTCAAAAGATTACAGAGGCACATAATGTGTCCAGGGTCTGTACCTCAATATTACAAAGGCACATAACAGAGGTACATAATACGTCCAGATACTGTACCTGAACATTACAGAGGTACATAATGGGTCCAGGGACTGTACCTCAATATTACAAAGGTACATAATGGGTCCAGGGACTGTACCTCAACATTACAGAGGCACATAATGGGTCCAGGGTCTGTACCTCAATATTACAAAGGTACATAATGGGTCCAGGGACTGTACCTCAACATTACAGAGGCACATAATGGGTCCAGGGTCTGTACCTCAATATTACAAAGGCACATAACAGAGGTACATAATACGTCCAGATACTGTACCTGAACATTACAGAGGTACATAATGGGTCCAGGGACTGTACCTCAATATTACAGAGGTACATAATGGGTCCAGGGACTGTACCTCAATATTACAGAGGTACATAACGGGTCAAGGACTGTACCTCAACATTAGAGGTACATAATGGGTCCAGGGACTGTCTCAACATTAGAGGTACATAATTGGTCCAGGGACTGTATCTCAACATTACAGAGATGCATAATGGGTCCAGGGACTGTACCTTAATATTACAGAGGTACATAATGAGTCCAGGGACAGTGCCTCAATATTACAGAGGTACATAATGGGTCCAGGGACTGTACCTCGATATTACAGAGGTACATAATGGGTCCAGCGACTGTTCCTCAATATTACAGAGGTACATAATGTGTCCAGGAACTGTACCTCAACATTACAGAGGTACATAATGGGTCTGGAACTGTACCCATATAAAATACAGAAGAATCGACAAGGTGGACAGAGACAGGATGTTCCAGAGATGGGACACAGCAACAAGGGGTCACAGTTGGAAGTTGAAGACTCAGATGAGTCACAGGGATGTTATGAAGTATTTCTTCAGTCACAGAGTGGTCAGGAAGTGGAACAATCTGGAAAGTGAGGTAGTGGAGGCAGGTACTGTTGCATGCAAAGAGTATGTAACCTTTATTCGGAGCATGTTAAACACACCCACATAGGCTCCCCTCCAACCAGCGAACCATCGTTAAGGGTTTGGTGATGAGGGCCCCATCATCAAATCAACGACTCGGTTCAGCCAATTAAATGCGAGTTTAACAATGACAAAGGTGACGTGGTTACCACTCGCAGTTTGTCATTGGAATTCCTGCATAGAGCTGGTTGTGGAAAGTTGTCTGTCTTTTGGCTGCTGCTTAGCCTAGACAACTGTGGCGTGCACTAAACACTACTCCTTTGTATATAGTGTACATAGGTGTAAATATCACTTTGTTATACTTGGTGAAGGAAAAGACAAAAGTCTTATATAATCACAATTACTTGGTGAAGGAAAAGATAAAAGTTTGGAATTAATCTAAGCTGAATTTTGAAGAAATACAATTTCAATACATCTTCTACTGTGTTTCTTTGCTCCAAGCTTCCTTTACACTCAGGTTAACAGGCCATTGAACCTGAGGTTGTAATAGGTACCATACATAGCTTTAAGAGGAGGTATGATAAAGCTCATGGAGCAGGGGGGGAGTGACCTAGTGGCGACAAGTGAAGAGGCGAAGCCAGGAGCTACGAATCGACTCCTGCAATTAGGTGAGTACACACAAAGTGGTAATGCTTTATTTACACTGAGCAAGTCAGGGTATTTTTCCAGAATGGTTTGTAATATACCACTGTGGATAAAATAATTTTACTTATCTTGAACATTTATGAGTGTTTTCTCTAAATTCATTAATTTTATCGCTCTCCAGCAGTACATAATGACGCAGGGTGTGACAATAGTCCATCTGGCAAAGTTTACATTTCGTTTGGTCATTTAACCTGCCCGGAGGCGGGCGGTAGTGACATCCAAGAGTCTGTTTATTTGGTTGGATGCACCATAGACATGTGGCTCCTCCTATTTATTAGTGTGACTTTGTAAATGGTCCAAATTGGACCGAAACGTCGTGGTAAGCTCCTCTCTTCTATGTGCGGGTTATTTGTGTATTGTTCCAGTCACGGTATTGTGCCTTTTTTTGTTATTCATCCTGTGGATGGTAGTGGAGAGTTTATTGAGCAATTCATATCCATCCTGTGATCAGTAGCGCAAAAGCATATAGGTACACAAAAGACTTAGGAACTAGGCCCCAAAAAAGGGTTAACAGAAGTACATATGGATTTATATCTACAGATGACTTATCTGTTGCAAGCAAATTTAGGAAATCTGCTTAATGAAAGGCTCTAAAAATCCTTTAAAAGTGGGTGTCTTCAAATTTTCCCTTCACTTGTTTCTGTTGATGCTACTTATGTCATGTTGTGTTTATATCTGTTTTCTTAGGGATCAAGGTTTTCAAATGCGTATGTCAGATTTCATGTCAAACTGACCTCGTGAAATTAACTAGAAATTGTCGTAAACGGTGACAGATAGGAAATTATGATTTTCTGGTATTAAATGTATATTGTAACTCACATAAATTTGTTTAAGGCATCATGAAATAGAAAGTATTGCTAGGTAGACTGTTACCTTAAATGAAGAAAATCTGCACCAATAGGGGCTAGTAACCCCCTTCTCCTGTATAAATTACTGAATTTAAAAAGGAAAGCTTTCGTTTTTCTTTTTAGGTCACCCTGCCTGGGTGGGATATGGCTGGTGTTGACAAAGAAAATGTACACGAAATGCAAAAACTAATCCTGATTTCCGTTACAACCAGAGATGATGAAGTAATGGAACACAGGAACGAATCCTAAAAGTCACCTGCCATGGAGCATGGGCTCTACTAGGGCCCATGCTAACCTCCCTATGGTGTAGAAATATAGCTAGTTGGATGACTCAGCTGGTTCAGTGGTTAACACACTTTCCTCTGAGTTTTAGGACTTACTCGCCATGGGCTCAAACCCTACCCGTTCCCTCATCCCTTGTTTTGAAAAAACTGTATAGTCTGCCAGACTCCAGACTCAACAATAACAACACAACTGAAAACGGGAAGAAAAGAATTACGGAAGCCGACGGAAATAAAGAAAACGTGAAGCAAAGAAACTACATTATGCATCAGAAGAAATGGAATTTGTCTATCATGTTACTAATCCATGATAATAATCGTATATTTAAAAAAAACGACTCTTTGATAAAGTAGAAGAAAAACGAGATAAAGAAGTTAACAAAGATAAACTTTGGTTAGTAAAGAAATCTAAGCAGGTCAAGAGTTGCAGCAAAAACACCTCCGACTTCTGTTAAACCATTAAACTGAAAGAAGAATATGGATTTTCTTTATAAGAAATCTTTGAACTCGAACAAAATGACTGAAATAATGAAGTTAAATTTGGGCTACAAAAATATTATGCAAATGACATAAGAACCTAACTGCATCAGAGATCTTCCCGTCCGGAGCAAGAAACTAAGTGGTTTAGACGTCACTTTCCTCACCATCACCTCCGACGTACAATAAACCAGGAGATGTTAACCTCATTGAGCTCTGCATTAACTACAACTGTTTCTTTTTCAACAATTGGCTCTACAAAGATATGGTATGGGAATGGCTGTCCCATCAGCGCCATCTTAGCTAACCTATACATGGAACACCTAGAAGTTGAACACGTCACCAACACCATACCCACCAATGTCACTTGCTTATGTTATTGGACGACCTCCTCATAATAACTTTTCACTGTACACGACCTGCAGAGAAAAGTCAACACATGAACCAGCCATCCAGTTCAAACTTGAAGAGTCTGATGACAAGTTATCATTTCTCGACGTCATTATTCATAAAGTGGATAATACCTTTAAGTTCTAAGTTTTCAGAAAGCCTACAAACAAAAATGAACTTATGCACTTTACTCAAGCCAACATACCAAGACCAAACGAGGCATCATCGGATTTTTTCCCAAGAGTACAGGAGTTTGCAGCCCAAAGTTTCTTGACGAGAATTGTGCATACATTCTCCAAACCTCCATTCCTATGCTCTTAACGTAATTTAAGGGATTTCAATCTTTCTTTGTAGGGAAAATTTCTTTTGCAATGAATTAATTTTATCATTCTTCTTTTAATGTTTTCTAACGAATTTATATCCATTCTATGGAGCCTTCTAATGACGTGTAGAACTTGAATAATGGTACATAATACCGACAAGTTAATAAGTAAGATATGTGCAACAGTTAGGTATCTTTATTCAGAAACGTTTCGCCTACACAGTAGGCTTCTTCAGTCGAGTACAGAGGCAGCAAAAGCAAGAGAGATGTAAAGACGATGTAATCAGTCCATCACCCTTAGACATGTAGTTTTGAGGTGGTCAGTCTCCAAAGTGTAGAACAGTGTGAAGCTAAAGCTTGACAGGAGAGGCGGAGTCCACTACGGATGTAAACATTGACAGAGTAAGTCCCTCTCAAGTCCATCCCTTCTCGCTTTTAACTAGTGGTCATGTAAAATACTTATCGAATTATAATAAAAAATGAAGCGCTAAACCTATAAGGATCATACAGTGCAGCAGGGCAGAGAAGGGTGCAGGGGTATTAGGTAGCAGGACGGAGAGGAATTATTATTAGGTCATACAGTACAGCAGGGTAGGGCATAGTGCAGAGGTACAGGGTAGCAAGAGTGAGAGGTAGAAAGGGCTGTAAGGAGTGATAGAGGCTTCATCATCAGAGTTTGTGCAGTAAATCAGTTGCTGTCAAAAAATCAATGAGAGAGTCTGGGTTAAAGGAGAGTCCATCAGCAAGAAGGGAAGGTAAAGCAAAGGCATTAGAGCGGTGACGACTTTGGAGGTAAATTCTGCGTTCTCATTGATAGAGTGGACAGTCCAACATAATGTGGCTAACAGAAACTGGAACCTGACAATTCTCACAGAGTGGAATATGGCGCCTCTCCACGAGATACCCGTGAGTAAGACGAGTGTGGCTGATGTGAAGACGAGACAGTGTAGTCTCTCAACCATGGCATTGATGACAAGAAGGCCAGAAACCTATTCTTGGTGTAATAGAATGCAATTTGTTATGTAGCAGATTAGACCAAAGTTGTTGCTAACGGTTGCGAAGGTGGACAGAAATAACAGCAAAATAGTCTGTGAATGGAACTCCTCCATATGAAACAGGGACGTCATGTATAGCTGACGGCGCAGCAGTGTCTGTCTGTTCATTGCCCTGCACGTCAACATGACCAGGGACCCAGGAAAAAGCAATATCTTTGTGCTTGCTAGAGATACGGCATAACCAATGTTGGATACAAAGAACCAAGGGATGAGGAGAATCAAATTTTCGTTTAGCCTGCAAAGCACTAAGAGAGTCTGAAATTACCACAAATGGTGACACAGGCATAGATGCAATACGGATAAGTGCTCCGAGACTAATAAATGCCCTCGTACAACGCTGTCCGGAAACACTGCTGAAAATCCGACACCGTAAGAAAATTTGGAACCATCGGTATACACTGCAATGGCACGAGAATGAGACCAGAAGTGACTAAGAAAAAGAGAGCGAGAAGCAACTGTAGGTATTTGGGCTTTCACGCCTGGCAGTGGGGAAGAACAGACACGAACCGTCGGAACTTCCCAAGGAGGAAGATAAAAGTTAGATGCTACATGAACATAGAAAGGTGGCAACTGAAGAGAAGACAAGAGCGAATGTAGACGAAGAGAAAAGGGACGGAGTGAACAGGGGCGACGAACAAATAAGGAACTTCTACTAACATCCGTTACCATACTATATATGGAAGGATTGTGGAGGTCATGAGAGCGAACAAAATAGAGGAGGCAATGATCATCATGGCTATCGGTCAAGGATGGAATATTTGCCTCTCCATAGAGGCTCTCAAAAGGTGAAGAGAGAAAATCACCGAGACATAAACGTAATCCCTGGTGATAGATGGCATCAAGACTAGAAAGAGTTGCAGGAGAGGATGAATATATCTGGTCACCATAATCTAGTTTCGATAAAATTAGGGCAGAATGCAGTTGAAGGAGAGTTCTACGATCAGCCCCATGAATGATGAGCGAGGATTTTAAGGAAGTTCAGCCGGCTATGACAAGTTGCCTTCAAGGAGGTAATGTGAGGTTTCCAGGGTAACCGACGGTCAAACAGGAGGCCCAGAAACCTGACAGTCTCACATTCTGGGATACGCGAACCATACAGGTACTCTAGATTATCAGGGACGATAGAGCGTCTAGTCGAAGTAATTTGGTGTGTTTTAGTGCTAGAAAATTTAAACTCATGAGCAGTGGCCCAATTGGAGACACAATCGACCGCATGGGTACTTAAAGGGTACTTAAGGGTACTTAAGGGTACTTAAAGAATGCAAAATGGAACTTAGTCAGCCATTAACGAATGTGTTTAATACGTCCATCCTAACTGGTGTTGTGCCAGAGATGTGGAAGATAGCTAATGTAGTTCCCATATTCAAATCAGGGGATAAGTCCATTCGATCAAATTACCGTCCAATAAGCCTCACGTCTATAGTAGGCAAATTATTAGAATCAATTATAGCTGATATTATCAGAAGTCACCTTGAAGAACATAATTTGATTAATGAATCTCAGCATGGGTTTACGAGAGGTCGTTCCTGCCTGACAAATTTACTGACGTTTTTCAATAAAACATTTGAGGCAGTAGACAGTGATAAAGAATATGATATAGTTTACTTGGATTTCAGTAAGGCCTTCGATAGAGTACCTCACAAGAGACTCTTAAGAAAGGTGGCAGCTCATGGTATAGGATTTAAAGTTCTAGCATGGATAGAGGCATGGCTTACCAATAGAAAGCAGAGAGTTTCCATTAATGGGGTCAAATCTGAATGGGGATTTGTCACTAGTGGCGTTCCACAAGGATCAGTTTTGGGCCCATTGTTGTTCATAATTTACATTAATGACCTTGATGAAGGAATTGCAAGTGACATGAGTAAATTTGCTGATGATACAAAAATAGGCCGTATAATTCATTCTGAGGAGGATAACAGTGAACTCCAGGAGGATTTGGATAAATTAATGTCTTGGTCTGAAAAGTGGCAGATGAAGTTCAATGTGGACAAGTGTAAGGTGCTAGTCGTTGGTAATGAAAATATCCCTCGAATTTATAAACTAGGTGAAGTTGAGCTTGATCATACAGAATGTGAAAAAGACTTGGGAGTCATGGTAAGCAGAAATCTAAAGCCAAGACAACAGTGCCTAAGTGTGCGCAATAAGGCTAACAGATTACTAGGATTTATTTCAAGAAGTATAAGCAACAGAAGTCCAAAAGTTATTTTACAGCTCTATACATCACTAGTGAGACCTCATTTGGATTATGCAGCTCAGTTTTGGTCTCCTTACTACAGGATGGATATAGATTCATTGGATAACATACAAAGAAGAATGACTAAAATGATTTACAGTATAAGAAATCTCCCGTATGAAGATAGACTTAGAGCATTGAATCTCCACTCTCTGGAGAGACGTAGAATGAGGGGAGATATCATCGAGGTGTACAAGTGGATGATGGGCATAAACAAAGGAGATATTAATAAAATACTGAGGATATCGAACCAAGTAAGAACGAGAAATAACGGATTTAAATTGGATAAATTTAGATTTAGAAAGGACATAGGCAAGTACTGGTTTTCGAACAGAGTTGTAGATGCGTGGAACAATCTTCCGATTAGGGTGATAGAGGCTAGGACCTTGGGTGGCTTTAAAAAGAGATTGGACAAATATATGAGTGGGAGGGGCTGGGTTTGATTAGTGTCGTGAGTACAGGAGTAAATTCTTAGGTAGTGGTGGTTTTGATAAGGACCTGCCTTGTATGGGCCAGTAGGCCTTCTGCAGTGTTCCTCCATTCTTATGTTCTTATATTATGAAACTGCAATGAGGCGACAGCGCCCACACAAGCTATAGCAAAGTCATCAACATAAGAGTGATGACCAAATATTAGATGGAAGAATATATACCAAATTATTTATAGCAAGGAGAAAAAGTGTGGTGCTCAGGACACATCCCTGGAGGACACCTTCAGCTTGGACAAAGTCCGGGGAAAGCATATTATTAACCTGAATACGGAAATGTCGCTCGGATAAGAAGTTCTTAAGGAAAAATGGCAGACTGTCTCGGAGACCTAAGGGGGGAGTCTGGGTCAAGATGTTATATCTCCAAGTTGTGTCATATGCTTTCTCAAGATCAAAAAGGTATCGATAACAGAGTGGCTATTGACAAAGGCATTACGTACATATGTATCTAAATGGAGTAAGGGATCAATAGTGGAACGGCCCTTACGAAATCCATATTGACTAGTGGAGAGACTATTGTGTGTCTCTAAATACCACACCAAATGTCTATTTACCAGACGTTCCAACACCTTCCAAACCGCACTAGTAAGAGCAATGGGACGGTAGTGAGAGGCATCATGTCCCGAATTACCTGATTTACGAGAAGGTAGTACAATAACAGATTTCCACAGCTGGGGAAGAACTTCTCACGACCAAATAAGATTAAAGAGACATAAGAGGACCGCAAAAGCTGATGGATGTAAATGCTGGAGCATACAGATATGAATGCCGTCCGGCTCAGCTGCCAATGATCGGCAAGCGGAGAGTGTTGACTAATTCTAGGAAGCGTAAAAGGCAAATTGTAAGTCTCTTAACGGCTCAGACTCTCTGGCAGATTTAGAGGAAAGAAACGAGGGGCAGAGATACGAACAAGATGATGACCAAGTTCGGTGGCAACGTCAAGAGGGTTAGCTATAGCGACACTGGCAACCTGAAGGACAGGAGCCGGGTTGGGAGAGTATTTGCCCCTCAGTTTTCGTACTTTTATCAGACTGCACTCATAGAGAAAGCCGAAGTGATGGTAGAAGCATAATCCACCAGGTGCATTTAGCTTCACGGATGACACCGTGGGCGGCTGCTCTCGTCCACTTAAAACTTAAAGAGGCGCTCTGTGGTTCCTATTGTACCGATATCTGCCCCATGCAGCGTGTTTCAAACGTACCGCATGAGCACACGCAGATCACCAAGGCACGCACTTCTGAGAGTGCCTGCTCGAGGTTTTGGGTATAGAATGTGAAGCCGCAGTTAAAACTGAGTCGAGAATAGGTGCAATAGCTCATCAATGGAAGACGAGAAAGGAACCTCACTAAAAGAAGTCTGACGCGAGTACTGGTCCCAGTACTCTCGGTCAAAGTGCCAGTGTGGGCGACTAGGGGGTGGAGAATACGAATGAGAAGAAAGAAGGATTAGAAAATGATCACTCTTATGCAAGTCCGGGAGCACAGATCAGGTAAAGTCTAGTACAGTTGAGGAAGAGCAAACTGAGAGATCAATGCAAGAGAGAGATCAAGTACGAAGGTCAAAATGGGTGGGAGTACCTGTATTTAAAACATGGAGAGGTAAGGAAGAAACCAGAAATGCAACATCTGGGATAGATAGTGCCCGAGAAGGAGGGAGATATACCACTTGATCAAGTAGATGTGGGCTGCAGTGTAATGCAGCGAAGTATGAACAAAGAGCTGATGGTATGAGATACTGGTGTGCATAAGAAGTGCACTGTCATTAAAGGTTCCACAGGGAAAAGGATCCGATGAATATAATAAAACAGCCCGATATGGGATGGATAACAGCGGAGTATAATTTGGGTTCTTGTAAACAAACACAAACAGGGAAAAACTGGGAGAGCAACACCTGAAGCTCATCCCGGTTACCTCTGAGGCCTCGGATATTCCACTGTAAATAAGCCATGATTTACGAAGAAAAGGTTTAAAAAAATATGAAGGAAGAGGTATCTAAGTACTAAAAGGGTTAGAAAAGTCCACATGTGGAGGCAGCGGAAAACGAACAAGCAGCAAAGGGTTGGAACGCTGCGAAGAAAGGAGTTGTGTAGATGGAGAAGAATGAGAAAGTAGCGATAGGAGGTGAATCAGTGGTTTAATCTCATCAAGAGTTTCAGAGGACAAGGACGTTGTATGTGGGACGATATTGGAGATAGAAGGAGGAGGGTGAGTAAAGATCGAGGTGACGAGGGAATTTACCAATGGAGGGGGGGGGGGAACCAGAGGTTAGAGGTAACTTGAGAAGAAGCTTGGGACAGGAGGGAAGAAATTTGAGAGGGGACAGGAGAGGAAGGTACTGTACGAGGGGAGGATGGAGCTCCACACTTGCAACAGAACGAGAAAGAGGTAAAGATCTCGGTGCTGAGACTGGAAATGAAAGAGATTTACCCTTTGGAGTTTTGTTGGACTTTGAAGTAGAGAGGTGAGGGAAAGGAGCTGTTGTGCGAGGTGTTGTAGACATAGAAGCTTGCGTGTGAGAACAAGAATGGAGAACAGTAAGAGGGGATGAGGTAGGGACCTCAGAGTCCAGGACTAGAAGAGAGTTAGATACAAAGGTGACTGTGGAAGGTGTGACCGCAGGGGATCCCAGAGGTAAGGGGTCTCTTAGTAACTCGTGAATAAGAAATACTGGGAAGTCTTCCCTGGAGGCGTAGATGAGAGACTCCCATGGCATAAGTAAAGCCTTCTGTCTCTTTAGACAATAGATTTCACATTTATTCATGGCAACGACGAGAATAAGATGGATGAGCTTCATTACAATTAAGGCAGGAGGGAGGTAGACAAGATGTATTGGTATGGTCATCGGCACCACAGACTGGGCATTCAGCCATGGAACTGCAATATTTTGACGGAAGGCTAAACCACCAGCAATTTCTACACTATTATGGTGTAAATGGTGTCCCACAATATAAACTGATGATGGAAGCTCACGGCAATCAAAAGTTAAGCGAGCTACATTGCCGGGGTAGCGTCTCTGCCCACGGGCAGGCGGTACATGCGTGTCTTGGAGCTCAAACTGTTCCAGAATGCCATCAGATGTCTGGAAATTACATTGAACAATGGTATGTGGTAGAATCACAGTACCACTGCAAAAATAGAGAGAATGATGTTTTTCAGTTGTTACAAGAATGGCATCTATGGTTTTAAGGAGAGAAAGATCGTGAGCTTGGCTAGCATTCTGTACTGTGACAATGCATGCACCGCTCTTGAGAGCTTGAAGCGGAACATTTCGACCAACATGGCGAAGGAGCACCTTGCTGATACTATGATCAGAAAGGTATTCTGAAGATGTCGGTTATAGAGTGAAAAACTTCGTCGTGTTATTTTTTGTGAGTTACCCCAGGCGATGTAACATCCCCCCAATGAAGAGCAGGGGTGCCACTACAACGTTGAAGGACAACACAATAAGTGTGAGGGGCCCAAGATTGTTCAACTGCCTCCCTGCATACATCAGGGGAATTACCAACAAACCCCTGGCTGTCTTCAAGCAGGCACTGGACAGGCACCTAAAGTCGGTACCTGATCAGCCGGGCTGTGGTTCGTACGTTGGACTGCGTGTGGCCAGCAGTAACAGCCTGGTTGATCAGGCTCTGGTCCAACATGAGGCCTGGTCACAGACCGGGCCGCGAGGGCGTTGACCCCTGGAATTCTCTCCAGGTAGACTCCAGGTAGAATGAGAGGCAGTCGAAAAAGTGTCATCAGAAGAAGGTCGTGGTCATTTAGATACAGGACCGGAGATGGTCCATTTTGAGGTGGGCAAGCGATCCAAAAACTGTCGCATCGTATGGGGAGAGGCCGGAAGCATTGTCAAAGAGGTCGGAGGTGTCAAAGGAGTCAGGCCAAGCCTCTGTATCTGGAGCGTGGGACAAAATGTCACCCGTAGAAGATACAGGGATAGTAGAAAGGTTCGAAAAATGTCTGGTAACAAGGCACGGTCGTCAGAGGGTGCTGCTACAGGAAGGGGCCCAGGAGGAGGAGGCACATGGACTTTCTTTTGTTTTTAAGAAAAAAAAGGAGGGGGAGAGTGGATGGGCAGCTCCCAGGGGATGGAAAGAACCTCAATGCAGCCAGTAGTTTGTAGAGATCGTCCATAGCATGAATGTTTTAGGGTGCCCCGTGACCTGGCTGGCAAAGCTCTCGCTTCACATGCGGAGGGTCCGGGTTCGATTACCGGCGGGGTGGAAACATTTCAACGCGTTTCCTTACACCTGTTATGTTCACCTAGCAGCAAATAGGTCCCTGGGTTTTAGTCGACTGGTGTGGGTCGCATCCTGGGAGACAAGACTGAGGACCCCAATGGAAATAAGACAGACAGTCCTCGATGACGCACTGACTTTCTTGGGTTATCTTGGGTGGCTAACCCTCCGGGGTTAAAAATTCGAACGAAATCTTATCTTAATATACTCAAGAGCAAGCCAATACATCTCCAGTATTGCCAAACATGTTTCCAACATTTTTTCCAATACCTCATTCCAAGTATCCACCTCTACATCCACCACCATCAAGGACATTACCAGTAACAGACAGGACAAGCTTCAATCCACTGCAGGGGTATACACAATCCCTTGTAATGGCTGCAGCAAATTATACGTCGGCGAAACATCCATTTTTAGATTTTGCCACCGAAGTGGCTAGTTTATTGTGCACCCCATATCCAT
Source organism: Cherax destructor (assembly GCA_009830355.1). Taxonomy (NCBI): domain Eukaryota; kingdom Metazoa; phylum Arthropoda; class Malacostraca; order Decapoda; family Parastacidae; genus Cherax; species Cherax destructor. The sequence goes on along the minus strand of WNWK01012441.1, from coordinate 33,198 downwards.
CCTGTGGACGGTAGCGCAAGAGCATATGGATACACAAAAGGCCTATGCACTAGGCCCCAAAGGGGTTAACAATTGTACATTTGGGTTTATATCTACATTTCAATTATCTGTTACAAGAAAATTTAGGAAATTTGCTTAGTACAAATGGTATCTTATTTCATGAATAAGATATCTTGACATGTCACATAGATTATTATATTGTCTATCTCTATATTCCTCAATAAGTGCACAATTAAGCACATAGTGTTCAGGACAGTGACCATATGCCTGATCACATAATTTAGTTTGATCATCATCTGTGTCTCCCAAACTGTCAGAAGTACTTGTAGCCAAGCCTAAGCCTGGCCACTACAACATCAGTCAGTCTGTTCACATTGCAAGTTGCTCCACAAACATGCCCATCTGTGCTCGCATTATCATGAGCACAGATAGGCACGTTCATGGAAATTAGATTTGGATTTATATCTACAGTTCACTTATCTGTTACAAGCAAATTTAGGAAATTTGCTTAGAATAAGTGGTATCCTACCTTCACTAATAAGATATCTTGACATGTCACATAGGTTATTATACTGTCTATCTCTATATTCCTCAATAAGTGGACAATTCAGCACATAGTGTTCAAGACAGTGACCATATGCCTGATCACATAATTTGCATTTAGTTTGATCATCATCTGTGTATCTCCCAAACTGCCAGAAGTACTTGTAGCCAAGCCGAAGCCTGGCCACTACAACATCAGTCAGTCTGTTCACATTGCAAGTTGCTCCATAAACATACTTATCTACATTCATGTTATCATAGTGGGTCAGAATGATAACAAATTCCCACTCTAGACAGCATACTCCACCAATATTCAAAAGTCTCAAACTACTCACCGTAAAGAACATTCATACTTACTCTTGTGCCTACTACATATATAAAACTTTACACTCTAATATAAACCCTCTGCTTAAAATTCTCCTCACCAACTTTAATAGGACCCATGACCACAACACACGACACAGATCACTTTTTGATATACCCCGTGTTCATATCAACCTATGTAAAAATTCTATGCACATAAAGGGCCCCAGAATCTGGAATTCATTACCAGTAAATATTAAGATAATCTTGTCTGAAAATCTATTTAAGACTCAACTCAAAAACCACCTACTCACCCAAAACTAAATGATCATACTATAAACTACTTTGAAAAATGCTCATTGTTACTTTCCTATACGATAATCTCAATTTTTAATAATATGTTACTATTATGTTACTCCCTACTCATATTATAAGTTAATGTCAAAAATGCTCAATGTTATTTTCCTTAAGATAATCTCAATTCCATATTATCATTCAAGAATCTTAACACCTGTAACAATCTAAGATCTAATATCATTATATAATAATTTAAACAGTAAAATTTCATCATATTGTAATTTTGAAAATAATTTTTAACTAGAATAAACTCAATACATTTCTCTAATATTAAGTACATAGTTTTTAAGGACTAGAATAAGCTGCCCCTAATGCCATGGCATGTCAGTGGCTCTCCTTGCACTCAATTTACATTGTAACTACCGATACCTATGTAATCTGCAATCTGCAATGAAATAAAATTTGTTTGTTTGTTTGTTTGTTTGTTACTCAGGCTTCTAACTGCATTCCTATAGCTATCATTTTCATTATTTATTTCTCTCCTAATATTATTCCTAATGCTAGACACAAATATACCAAAGTTATATTCTACATTCTCCTTATGGGTGCTCTTCTTGGCTAACATATCAACTTTATCATGAAGGCGTAATCCAATGTGTGACGGAATCCATAGCAATTGTACATTAATTCCTTTGTCCCGGATTTTTGAGTATCTATACCTGGCTTCTCCACTGAGCATGCTGTTAGAGTCATTATATGAGTCAAGAGCCTTCAATGATGACATAGAATCAGTAATGATGATAGAGTCAAGCTCAGTGTCATAAGTTAGCTTTAGTGCCATAAGGATTGCAAACAATTCAGTTTGCAGTGTAGACGCCCAGTTGTTAATTCTTATGCCTAGTTAAAAAAAATTATTATTGTTCTTAACTAGGGAGGTGGCAACCAGAGCAGATACAGCCCTGCCAGAAGACTCCTGTTTAGATCCATCAGTGTATATAACTTGAGATAACTTATCCAGAGACCTCGAAACACGTATTTCAGAACACCAGTACGCAGGCAGATCTGACGACCCGAGAAATGCCTGTGTTCAACACCGAAATTCACACAACCATTTAATCAACTACAGAAACGCAAGACTCATCGCCAGAGAAGACAACACTCAATACCGAAGAATCCTGGAATCATCACTTATCTGTATATCCAACAACTTCAACCAGAACAATGGCTTCTACAACATAGCTGAACCTATTGCCAAGAAACTTCTTCATCGCTATCCCACATAGAACTTAAGAATGGAACACTGCAGAAGGTCTACCCATATACTGTTGGCGTTGGTGGAGTGGTTTTGACATGGACCTGCCAGGTATGGGCCAGTAGGCCTGTTGCAGTGCTCCTCCTCTCTTATATTCCTATACTTGTCCAATCTCTTTTTATGTCATCCAAGGTTGTAACTATCACCCCACTTTGAAGACTGTCACATGCAGCATTCTCCACCTGACCCAGCATTCTCCACCTGACCCAGCATTCTCCACCTGACCCAGCATTCTCCACCTGACCCAGCATTCTCCACCTGACTATATCCTATATATACTCATGTATCTTTTATCCAGGTAGATCTGTCTGTGACTCGATAAAGCCCACTGCGTGGACGAAACGTTGTCAATAAAGGATCACATTATACTGCTTATGTGTTTATTTTTCCACGTCTCCAGTAAACTTTCTACCCCAGTCGCTATACGTTAGCTAAACAGTGATACCATAATAATTAGGGTGGTGGAGTTAGGAACACAGCTAGAAAAGTTAAATACAGTGATATATGAAGGCGCACCTCAAGCAGTCAATCATCACTTAGGAACTGCCAGAAATCACCGGTTTCTCCAACATGCAAGTTATGCTTTTTGTATCAGACTGAACACATATTACTCTGCTATTAATCTTTTCAACATATCACTACAAACTGGCATGGTGCCAAATAAGTGGAAAATGGCGAATGTGATACCTATTTTTAAAGCAGGTAACAGGTCCTTAGCTTCGAACTATGGACCAATAAGCCTAACCTCCACAGTGGGAAAATTTATGGTATCTATAATTGCCCAGGCAATTTGTAGCCATCTTGAAAAGTATAAATTGATCAACGAATCTCAGCACGGTTTTACAAAAGGGCGTTCCTCCCTTACGAATTTATTAACTTTTTTCACTAAGGTGCTTGAGGAGGTAGAGCATAGTAATGAATACGATATTGTGTATATGAACGTCAGTAAGGCTTTTGATAGGAAAATAACCATGCCACATATAAACTAAATAATGTAGATCTAAATATTACTGATTGCGAAAAGGATTTAGGAGTTCTGGTTAGCAGTAATCTAAAACCAAGACAACAGTGCACAAGTGTTTGCAATAAAGCGAACAGAATCCTTGGCTTTATATCAAGAAGCATAAATAAAGGGAGTCCTCAGGTTGTTCTTCAACTCTATATATCCTTGGTTAGGTCTCATTAAGATTATGCTGCACAGTTCTGGTCACCGTATTACAGAATGGATATAAATGCACTGGAAAATGTACAAAGGAGGATGACAAAGTTGATCCCATGTATCAGAAATCTTCCCTATGAGGATAGACTGAGGCCTTGAATCTGCACTCTCTAGAAAGGCGTAGAATTAGGGGAAATATGATTGAGGTGTATAAATGGAAAACAGGAATTAATAAAGGGAATGTAAATAGCGTGCTAAAAATATCTAGCATAGACAATCAAAGCAGCTTCATTGAAAACCTGACAGCATTTTATAACAGTTGGGAAAATAAAAGGACTGGGCCAGATGGTGCTGTTGCCCTGGTGCAGATGCTGTCCTTGTAGACAGTACAGTGGACCCCCGGTTTTAGTAATTAATCCGTTCCAGAGGGCGCTACTAATACCGAATATTACTAATTCCGAATCTATTTTCCCCATAAGAAATAATGGACTGATGACCTCAAACTCCTCCTCTCCTTTCAACTTTCTACTTTGTATTGGACTGAGGAAGCCACTGTGTGGCTTCATCAGTCCAGGAAAACGTTTCGCCACACAATTTCTTCATCAGTCCAATACAAAGTAGAAAGTTGAAAGGAGAGGAGGAGTTTGAGGTAATCAGTCCATTATTTCTTATGGGGAAAATAGATTCGGAATTAGTAATATTTGGTATTAGTAGCGCCCTCTGGAACGGATTAATTACTAAAACCGGGGGTCCACTGTACTGTCTACCAGGACAGCATCTGCACCAAGGGCAACAGCACCATCTGGCCCAGTCCTTTTATTTTCCCAACTGTTATAAAATGCTTTCAGGTTTTCAATGAAGGCTGCTTTGATTGTCTATGCTAGATATTTTTAACACGCTATTTACATTCCCTTTATTAATTCCTGTTTTCCATTTATACACCTCAATCATATTTCCCCTAATTCTACGCTTTTCTAGAGAGTGCAGATTCAGGGCCTCAGTCTATCCTCATAGGCAAGATTTCTGATACATGGGATCAACTTTGTCATCCTCCTTTGTACATTTTCAGTGTGTGTCATTTAGACACCCATAAGTATTAAAATAAATTTTGTTTTTACATTAAATTACACAGAAAACAATGAGACATGAAGTATAAAACAGTAATAATTTGACACTTACCTTTATTGAAGAGCTGTTGATGTGTGGAAGACAAAAGGAGGGGAGAGGAAGGAGGAGTTGCTAGTGTTTGGAAGGGGAATCGCCTTCCATTAAGACTTCAGGTACCAAGTTCTTTTTCGGGGTTACTTCCCTTCTTTATTTTTTAATGGCACTAGGACCAGCTTGAGAGTCACTGGACCCCTGTCGCTCAAAAAAAGTGTTCCAGAGAGTTCTGTTTCTGGTGTATGTTTGGAATTGTGCTGGCTACAGGGTGTGTGTTTGGGAACAGGACAAGATAGTCCTTCATTATGACACTAATATCAACTCTACGGCTTATTCATCTGTCACAATTCATCTAATATGACATAATAAACAATATTAATAACATAGAAACATAACATATACTCTAGAATGAATAAAATATGTCATTACGAATGTGAGGACTGGTGTTGTGTTGTTTGTTGTTGGGTGTATAAGGGCCACACCATAAGCCGTACATATAGTACGGCAGACGGCAGACGGCAGTGTTGTTAGTCGCCCTATACCACAAACAATGGAGGAGTAAAGTTTCGTATCGTCATTTTTCTATCGATTAATGGCTTAACTTACTTGCTACACTGTTAATGATACACTTTATTGCTGGCTGGCACTATAGCCTTTATCAACTCCTGCTGCTTTAGTATCATAACATATCATAGAATCACTGAATCACTTAAGAAGACACATTCTCCCCTCTCAGCCCTTTACCAAAAGGCTGGCACTAGGAGCTTTCTTTGGGCCCATGGTGGCTTATTTAGCAGTTGGAGGCACTGAAAACAATGGAATAATGACAAAATGTATGGTATGAATGCCTGGGTGACCGTCACTCGCTAGTAAACAATGGCACACTGACTCTGGGTGGAGTGTTGGGCCGTCCGGGCCATGCGTACGCGTCCATTACGAATTACTTATTCCGAGCGGATCTACTTATACCGAACCAATATTTTTACAAAAAAATGTTACTTATTTCGAATTTTACGTAATCCGATGACTACGTAATCCGGGGGTCCACTACTTGTAAGAATACAGAAATGAAAGTTAGTGGCCCGGAGGAGGAGGAGAGGAGTTCTGGTGCTGGGAAAACAGGTGTACACAAGGATATACAAACCCCAAAGTTACAAAATATAAATACCACTGGAGATAGCAAACAAGGGGATGATGCCTCGAGGAATAGTGAAGATAAAATACCAGAAAAAACTGATGGATGCACCATTGTTAGTACAGGTGCTGTAGATAGTAAGGAGCAGGAAAAATCCGCACCAAAACCAATGCAAACAGAAATCACACCTATACAAATTATATACCTTAGGTATCTACAGGCATGAAATATCTGGGAAAACAGGTGGGGCATGCAACTTTGACCATCCTAGAAAATGCCGTGCCCACGTGACAGCAGGAGATTGTGTGCTTTTGTGGGAGGATTGTGTGAGGTGAAAGAGAGGTTATTACACAGGTTAGTGATTGTGGGTGTTGAACGAGTGGTCGTGGAATCTGTAGTCGAGACACAGTAAGTCTTTTCCACTTATTCCCGTACACTGATCGGTGAATCAAGTCCTGAAACTCTGATCCTTTATAAACCCCCCTAATTACACTTTCCCATTTTCAAACATCTGCCTCCCTCCCTCCCTCCCTCTCTCTCTCTCTCTCTCTCTCTCTCTCTCTCTCTCTCTCTCTCTCTCTCTCTCTCTCTCTCTCTCTCTCTCTCTCTCCTCACCATGATGTATTCTCTGAGAATAATGTATTAGTTAACATTCCAGAAAGTTTTGTCTGTGATATCTATAATATCTAGAAGCTCATCTTCTGCTCTATCCTTTAGTTTGTGATCACATCTACATTTGAATACCGCACCCTGATTCCCTTATCATTCACTTCATGCTTAGGTTTCTGGTACTGAGACTAGACTAACTATCGTAGATGTTTTAATGGGAGTGAGGGGACTAGTGAAGGCAGCATGAGAGGCGGAGGGATAACATTTGTTATCAGTAAGTCAGGCGAGAGAATGAAAGTTATGACAACGCTTCGGTCCAGCTTGGTCCATTAACTAGTCACACCCAAATGCAAAGGGAAGGGAGCCAGTATATAGAAGAGAGGGGGGAGCTGGAGTACAACGAGAAGCGACAGTAGTAAACGTCGTCGTAAGTTTGATATTGCTATGTGCGGGTTATTTGTGTATTGTTCCAGTTATGAATCCAAACTGACAGGGGTCAGTTTGGATTCAGGCCTAATAAAAACACGAATGATGCTATTATACACATGCTAGAACTAATATACACTGCTCTCGAGAAAAAAGAAGTCCCACTGGGAATCTTCATTGATTTACGTAAAGCTTTTGATACAGTTGATTATGATTTGTTACACATAATATTATCACACTATGGTATAAGAGGGCACTCCCTCAACTACCTAAAGTCATACCTTAGCAACAGAAGCCAATATGTGTACACAAATGGAGCTAACTCTTCCACACAAACAATTACAGTTGGTGTCCCGCAGGGAAGTGTCCTAGGACCACTTCTCTTTCTCATTTACATCAACGACCTACCAAATGCATCTCAACTGCATACAACACAACCCATACTATTTGCAGATGACACTACATACGTCTTCTCTCCCCCAAGCCCAGACACACTAGCCAACACTGTAAATGCTGAATTACAGAAAATATCTACCTGGATGATGACTAACAAACTTACTCTCAATGTTGACAAAACCTATTTCATTCAGTTTGGGAACAGAGCTACAAATGTTCCACTTAACATAATGATAAATGGATCACTTGTCACAAACTCACAGATGGAAAATTCTTAGGAATCCACCTTGAAAATAGCTCTCCTTGCCCAGTATCACTCACTCATTTATCCCTATTTCACCTATGGAATATGTGCATGGGGCTGGACAACATTATATCACCTCAAATCATTAATAACCCAGTAAAGAGCTGATAACAAATTTCCACTCCAGACAGCATACTCCACCAACATTCAAAAGTCTAAACTTACTTCACACACTGTACAAAGCATCCATACTTATTATTGTGCCTACTACATACATAGAACACTAAACTCAAATATAAACCCTCCACTCAAACTTCTCCTTACCAACCTTAACAGGACACACGACCATAACACAAGACACAGATCACTCTTTGATGTTCCCCGTGTCCATCTCACACTATGTAAAAACTCAATGCACATAAAAGGCCCAAAAATTTGAAATTCATTACCTGTGAATACCATGGACACCCTGTCTGTATATCAATTCAAGGCTCTTCTCAAAAACCACCTACTCACTCAAAACAAAATATACATCACTTAACTTTACCTACAAAACATACAAATCACTTTCCACTACCTCAAAATATCATTACTCACTGTGTTGCTCTCCTAGCCTCAGAACCCCATAAATAAATGCTCTAAGTGCAATAAATTCTCATATTTAACCTAATGCAAATGTTGAATAACATATATTTCATAGACGTATAATTAGTGCAACGTTATTAAACTATGTTTTTATAGTATTACCTAATACAATACTCCATTCTCTTGTACTCATTGTAACTCATCTAACGATCACATGAACTGTAATCTTAAGTTAATTTTAAGTTTGCTCAAAATGCTCTAGATACAAGGGGCTTTTTGCATATACACTCAACTACTACATTCCTTTGTACAATTATGTATCATGTCCAAATAAAAAATTATTATTTATTATTATTATTATTATTATTATTATTATTATTATTATTATCCATTGGGTATTTTCATATATAACAGCCTCTTTCACTGTCTCTTGTATTATGTTTGTCATTGAAGAAACTTTATTGAGGAAACGTTTTACCAAGCAGTGGCTTCATCAGTCCAACACAGAGAAGAACGGTGGACATTGAGCAGTTTGGGTAATCAGTCCCTCTGTCTTGAGTCGATTTGTCAATGAGTCATCTTTTTTATTTTCATTGAGAGATTCCATTCCCTTACGTCTCCTGTTCCATATTGTTTGACTACCCATTTATAGCACTCGCCTTAGTCACCTCTCTCATTCTCTGCACCTCTTCTCTCATTCTCTGCACCTCCTCTCTCATTCTCTGCACCTCCTCTCTCATTCTCTGCACCTCCTCTCTCATTCTCTGCACCTCTCTCTCATTCTCTGCACCTCCTCTCTCATTCTGCACCTCCTCTCTCATTCTCTGCACCTCCTCTCTCATTCTCTGCACCTCCTCTCTCATTCTCTGCACCTCCTCTCTCATTCTCTGCACCTCCTCTCTCATTCTCTGCACCTCCTCTCTCATTCTCTGCACCTCCTCTCTCATTCTCTGCACCTCCTCTCTCATTCTCTGCACCTCCTCTAATCCTATCCTCTCTATTCTCTGCACTCCTCTCTAATCCTACCTCTCTCTCATTCTCTGCACTCCTCTTCCTCTCTCCATTCTCTGACCTCCTCTCTTCTATTCTCATTTCTGCACCTCCTCTCTCATTCTCTTTCATTCTGCACTCTCTCTATCTCTCCTCCTCATTCTCTCACCTCTCTCTCATTCTCTGCACCTCCTCTCTCATTTCCTCTCTGAATCACCTCTCTCATTCTGCACTTCTCTCATCCTACCTCTCTCATTCTCTGCACCTCCTCTCTTAATAAACCTACCTCCTCTCTCATTCTCTGCACCTCCTCTCTTAATAAACCTACATACTCTATCATTCTCTGCACCTCCTCTCTCATTCTCTGCACCTCCTCTCTCATTCTCTGCACCTCCTCTCTCATTCTCTGCACCTCCTCTCTTAATAAACCTACCTCCTCTCTCATTCTCTGCACCTTCTCTTAATAAACCTACCTCCTCTCTCATTCTCTGCACCTCCTCTCTTAATAAACCTACCTCCTCTCTCATTCTCTGCACCTCCTCTCTTAATAAACCTACCTCCTCTCTCATTCTCTGCACCTCCTCTCTCATTCTCTGCACCTCCTCTCTCATTCTCTGACCTCCTCTTACACTCTACCTCCTCTCTCATTCTCTGCACCTCCTCTCTAATAAACCTACCTCCTCTCTCATTCTCTGCACCTCCTCTCTTAATAAACCTACCTCCTCTCTCATTCTCTGCACCTCCTCTTTTAATAAACCTACCTCTCTCTCATTCTCTGTCACCTCCTCTCTAATAAACCTACCTCCTCTCTCATTCTCTGCACCTCCTCTCTTAATAAACCTACCTCCTCTCTCATTCTCTGCACCTCTCTCTAATAAACCTACCTCCTCTCTCATTCTCTGCACCTCCTCTCTTAATAAACCTACCTCCTCTCTCATTCTCTGCCTCCTCTCATTCTCTCACCTTCTCTAATAACCTACCTCCTCTCTCATTCTCTGCACCTCTCTCTATCCTCCTCCTCTCATTCTCTGCACTCCTTACCTCTCTCTATCTCTGACCTCCTCTCTCACTTCTTCTGCACCTCCTCTCTATACCTACCTCTCTCTCATTCTCTGCACCCTCTCTTTAAACTCTACTCCTCTTCTACCTCCTCTCATATTCTCTGCACCTCTCTCTAATAAACCTACCTCCTCTCTCATTCTCTGCACCTCCTCTCTATAAACCTACCTCCTCTCTCATTCTCTGCACCTCCTCTCTTAATAAACCTACTCTCTCTCATCTCTGCTCTCTCTCATTCTCTGCACCTCCTCTCTCATTCTCTGCACATTTCTCCTCTCTAATAAACCTACCTCCTCTCATCTTCTCTGCACTCTTCTTAATAACCTACTCTCTCTCATTCTCTGCACCTTCTCTCATTCTCTGCATCCTCTTCATTCTCTGCAATCTCTCATAATAACCTGCCTCCCCTCAGTGCCGGTTGTTCTCTGCCTCTCTTGAATAACTAATTTTTTCTTAGATTTCCATCTGCATTTTACATTCCAATCTTTCAGTAGTAATGTCCAGTAGCTTCCAGTTTTTCATCCGGTGTGTGAGGCACCGACGCTTTGGAAGTAGGTGACTGACTGCAGGTAGGCCAGTGACCTGCTGCATGCTCCTTAAGAACACAAGAGCATAAGAAAGAGGAATCTGCAGCAGCCTACTGGCCCATTGAGCAGGTTCAATCACCACCGGCTACAGCCACTGATCTAGCTAATCATTTCAACTACACCACCCACACACCTGTATTTATCTAATCTATTTTAAACTACAAGTCTTAGCGTCTATGACGGTACTCGGGAGTTTGTTCCACTCATCCACAACTCTATTACCAAACCAGTGCTTTCCTATATCCTTCCTGAATCTGAATTTTTCCAACTTAAAACCATTGCTGTGAGTCCCGTCTTGGCTAGATATTTTTGCCATGTTATTTACATTCCTTTTATTTATTCCTGTTTTCCACTTATACACCTCTATCTTATATCCCCTAATTCTACGTATTTCTAGAGAGTGCAGATTCAAGGCCCTCAGTCTATCCTCATAAGAAAGATTTCTGATACATGGGATCAACTTTGTCATCCTCCTCTGTACGTTTTCCAGTGCATTTATATCCATTCTGTAATACGGTGACCAGAACTGTGCAGCATAATCTAGATGAGGCTTAACCAAAGATATATAGAGTTGAAGAACAACCTGAGGACTCCTATTATTTATACTTCTTGATATGAAGCCAAGGATTCTGTTAGCTTTATTGCGAACACTTATGCACTGTTTTCTTGGTTTTAGATTACTGCTAACCAGAACTCCTAAATCTTTATCGTAATCAGTAACATTAAAAATTTACGTAGTTTATATGTGGCATGGTTATTTTCCTGTCGAACATTTAGAACTTTGCATTTGTCTATACTAAATTGCATCTACCACTTCTCTGATCACTGGAACAGTCTATTCAAATCTTCCTGGAGTGCTCTAATATCCTCGTTAGAATGAATTAGACGACTTATTTTGGTGTCATCGGCAAACTTGCTTATGTCGCTGTTTATTCCCTCATCTATGTCGTTTATGTAAATTGTGAACAACAAGGGGCCCAACACTGACCCTTTTGAAACATCGCTTGTGACGCGCCCTCACTCTGATTTCTCCCCATTTATGCAAACTCTTTGCTGCCTCTTTGTCAACCATGCCTCTATCCAGGAAAAAATTTCTCCTCATATTCCATGTGACTTAATATTCCTCAATAGCCTCTGATGTGAAACTCTATCAAAAGCCTTACTGAAGTCCATATACACAATATCATATTCATTACCATGATCAACCTCCTCAAATACCTTAGTGAAAAAGTCAGTAAATTCGTAAGACAGGAACGCCCCTTTGTAAAATAGTGCTGAGATTCATTATTCAGTTATGTCTTTCAAGATGGCTATGAATTGTTTCGGCATTTATTGATTCCATAATTTTTCCCACTATGGAGGTAAGGCTTATTGGTCTATAGTTCGAAGCTAAGGACCTGTTTCCTGCTTTGTCTGGCACTATGCCAGTTTGTAGTGATATGTTGAAAATATTAGCCAAAGGTTTGCCAAGTTCCTCTTGCAAACAGTTCATCAGGACCTGGTGATTTGTTAGGTTTTAATCTCTCTATTTGTCTGAAGACCATGTCACTAGTTACCCTAATCGTGCATGGTTTATCATCATCCTGTTCTATATAACTTATTATTTCTGGAATTTTGCTAGTATCTTCCTGAGTAAAAACTAAGAGGAAGTGTTAAAATTTTCACATTTCCTTATCACTGTCGGTGAGTTGACCTGAGTTACTTTTGAGTGGGCCAATCTTGTCCCTGATCTTACTTCTATATGCAGTGGAACCTCTGGTCACAAACGCTTCTGAACACGAACAAAACGGTTTATGACCAAAAAATTCGCCAAATTTTTGCATCTGGTCACGAACATATAATCGGGTGCCAAACAAACACAGCCGCGCCAATTTTCACATTCCCCGCCATTTGATAACGTTGTCTCTCATTTCCATAACGTTTTGATGTGAAGGAAAAGACAAGTCACATTAGACTGGTTTATGGTGAAGTTTGGTCCACCAGCTAAACGAGAGAAAACCCCTGAAGGAGAACGTTTCTCCATCGCGGAGGTGGACTCTCCCTCAAAACAGTAACCTCCTCCCCACTTATCTTCCTCCTCACTTCCCTCACGCCCGAAGTCGACTTATCCAAAGTTAGTTTTCTTGGTTGTTTATGGTATTATTTTTTCTCTGTTATTTAAGTTTTTTCTCTATTAAACTGTGCATTATTTAGACAACCATTCATTGCCCACTCCCCTTCTAGGCAAGATACTTCATTTGATTGAGACACCTCCCATAGACCTAATTACATCTATGGCTGACTTTTACTTATCCAACAGCTCCTATCCTCCGCCCTTCCCAATATCATTTCCCATTACCTGATATTATCCAATCTGTTGACTATGTCATCAACACCAGCTCCTGGGAAGCACACCCTCTCTCTCACCTTCTTATCTCTGTTACAGAAATCACGGCCCATGTATCTTACCTGTGAATCACCAACTACGAGGATGCTCAGGGGAGTCAGTGGTACCTTTAAGCTCACTAACCACTGAAGTACACTCGTCCTGGAGAACAGAGAATTGATTTCCTACCTTCAAATCTTCTCTGTTAACCTTCTTTATCTTGATGCTTCTCTCTGAAGTGTGAACCACTTGCCATTTAAAGCGGCTGCCACTCTCCAGCTCACTGCTGATAACCTTATCCTCCTTACCAGCTCCAACCATCTTACACTCACTCCCAAACCTCCTATTTATCTCCTGAAGAATTAGAACCTCTTTGTTTAACACTTTAACCTGTCATTCTAAAACACTACAGCACGCCATGGTGCTTAATAACATCCCACGCTAATCCCCCAGACAGCTTAGGACGCAATGACTTCTCGTAACCTCTATTCTTATGTATTCATGTCACTTGCCTTCTGGCAATATCCTCTGGTGCACTTTCTATTTCCTCACCCTTTTTTCACTCTCTTGTTTCCCCTTTATTTTACCTATGTTCGCTGAATATATCCTCACCCACCTATTTTAAGAACCTTATATCCAAGAGATGTTTTTCCTGGGCGAGACATCAGCTAGTGGCAATGTTTACGTCTCCAGTCCAGTGATGTGTTGCACCACTTAAGCCACTTCACTCTTACTGGTTGACTCCACGTAAACAAAGAAATTGTAAAATGTACGAAGTTGTTAAAGCAAATGTGGTGTATTGCGCCCCTGAATAGGGTCCAATGTTTATATTGTATATTATGTATATATATATATATATATATATATATATATATATATATATATATATATATATATATATATATATATATATATATATATACATATATATATATATATATATATATATATATATATATATATATATATATATATATATATATATATATATATATATATATATATATATATATATATATATATATATATATTTACCTTTTCATATAATTTTATATTGCTGATATTTTCATTAATAGCTAAAATGAAAATATCTTGATTTATATTATTATTTGACTTAGTATATTAGCTATGTATGTAGGTAGGATGTAACATATTACACTTCACTGTGATCACTGTTCGAGAGTTGTGGTTGGCTGTCCACATTGGTAAACTGCTTAGCTCACTTGTTTACCTGCCAGCATCTCTGCAGTACCAGGGGAGAGTCACGTGATATCACCTGATGTGAGGCACCTCTCTCTCTCTCTCTCTCTCTCTCTCTCTCTCTCTCTCTCTCTCTCTCTCTCTCTTTCTCCATCTCTCCAGGGATCTCTCTCGTCTCTGGCTGTTTGTTCGTTCAGATTCTGTTTTGGTAGAGTATGGTTTCTCTGGGGAGTCGAAACATACTTCTTGTAACTCTGTGTAACTCTGTGTAACTCTGTACACAGAGCATAGTTCAGACTTAGTGATTTTTGACGTTTTACTGAGGTTGTGTGTCGTACTGACACTATGTCAACCCAGGTCCAAAGCTAAACCTTCTGACCTATTTTGTGTGGCATCTACCCACCGTCGTAGTCGAGGATTTGGTTATGCTGAACTTTTATTCAGTATTAAGGGAGTTTTATGACTTTTGTGGAGGATCTGCTGATGGTTCTCAGGGTCGTTATTTTTTCTCCTTATTCCTGACGCTGTGCTGCTTCTTGTTACATTATTGCTGTTGGAGAATGATTCGTCATACTGTTCAAGCAAGCTGTTTTGATTGCCTTGTTGGTCGAGAAGATAGATCATTTGTGGACAAGTGTCAGTCACTTTTTAAGTCTAAGTCGATTTGAGTCTTACTGAGACACAATGAACACTTTGAGCACACACACACACACACACGCTTGTATAACCTGGAGTTTACCTGGAGAAAGTTCCGGGGGTCAACGCCCCCACGACCCGGTCTGTGACCAGGCCTCATGGTGGATCAGAGCCTGATCAACCAGGCTGTTACTGCTGGCCGCACGCAGTCCGACGTACGAACTACAGCCCAGCTGGTCAGGTACAGAATTTAGGTGCCTGTCCAGTGCCTGCTTGAAGACAGCCAGGGGTTTATTGGTAATCCCCCTTATGTATGCTGGGAGGCAGTTGAACAGTCTTAGACCCCTGACACTTATTATGTTGTCTCTCAACGTGCTAGTGGCACCCCTGTTTTTCATTGGGGGGATGTTGCATCGTCTGCCGAATCTTTTGCTTTCGTAGGGAGTGACTCTCGTGTGCAAGTTTGATACTAATCCCTCTAGGATTTTCCAAGTGTATATAATAATGTATCTCTCCCGCCTGCGTTCTAGGGAGTACAGGTTTAAACTTCAAGCGTTCCCAGTAATTGAGGTGGTTTATCGCAGTTATGTGTGCCGTGAAGGTTCTCTGTACATTTTCTAGTTCAGCAATTTCACCCGGATTGAAAGGTGCAGTTAGTGTGCAGCAATATTTCAGCCTAGATAGAACAAGCGACCTGAAGAGTTTCATCATGGGTTTGGCATCCCTGGTTTAGAAGGTTCTCATTATCCATCCTGTCATTTTTCTAGCAGATGCGATTGCTACGGTGTTATGGTCCTTGAAGGTGAGATCCTCTGACATGATCACTCCCAGGTCTTTGACATTAGTTTTTCGCTCTATTGTGTGGTTGGAATTTTTTTTATACTCCAATGAAATTTTAATTTCCTCACGTTTTCCATATCGGAGTAATTGATATTTCTCATCATTGAACTTCATATTGTTTTCTGCAGCCCATTTAAAGATTTGGTTGATGTCTGCTTGGAGTCTTGCAGTGTCTTCAATGGTGGACACTGCATGTATTAGTTATGTCAAGCATCTTAATTACTGGGAACTTTTGAAGTCCCTTGACTTGCACTCCCTTGAATGCAGGCGAGAAAGATGCATCATAATCTACACCTGGAAAAATCTTAGAGAGACTGGTCCCAAATCTGCACATAGAAATCACTCCCTACGAAAGCAAAAGACTCGCCAGAAGGTATAACATACCCACTATAAAAAGCAGGGGAGCCACGAGTACACCAAGAGAAAACACAATAAGTGTCTGGGGCCCAAGACTGTTTAACAATCTCCCATCATACATAAGGGTATTACCAATAGACTCCTGGCTGTCTTCAAAAGGGAACTGGACAGGTACCTAAAGTCAGTACCCGATCAGTAGGGCTCTGGAACGTACGTTGGATTGCGCGTTGCCAGCAGTAACAGCCTGGTTGATCAGGCCTTGATCCACTGGGAGGCCTGGTCGAGGATCAGGCCATAGAGGCGTTGACCCCTGGAAACCCCTCTAGGTAGACTCCAGGCAGGTAGATAGCCAAACTAATCAACCAGTTCTAAACCAATCTGCCAGCCAGCCAGCCAGGGAGCCATCCAGCCAGGAAACCAGCCAGTTAGTCAGTCAGTACTAAGCCAGTCTGCCAGTTAGCAAGCCAGCCAGCCAGCTAAACAGAGAGCCAATAATTCAGCCAGTCAACCAGAGAGCCAATATTCAGCCAGCCAACCAGAGAGTCAATAATTCAGCCAGCCAACCAGAGAGCCAATAATTCAGCCAGCCAACCAGAGAGCCAATATTCAGCCAGCCAACCAGAGAGTCAATAATTCAGCCAGCCAACCAGAGAGCCAATAATTCAGCCAGCCAGCCAGCCAGCCAGCCAAAAAGCCAACCTGCCAGTCATCCGGGCAGGCAGCCAGCCAGAGAGCCAGTCATCCAGCCAGCTTGCCAGAGAGCCAACCAGCCAGCCACAGAGCCAGTCATCCAGCCAGACAGTGGATGAAGGAGAGGATGGAGCCAGTATTCAAGGCACGGTGAGGCCAAACTAATTCAAGGGTCGCTGACTCCATCCTCGGGGACAAATTCTCTAACACGCTGGAACGCCGAGGTGTTAAGCACTTCTTTACTGCTTTCCTCCTCTTTGCCTTCTTTATTACTCTTTCCTTCACTTTTTCTAAATTTTTTTCTCTGCGTTTTGTAGTTTTATTTTTACTGGGATATTATTTCGTTTTTTTGTAGCATTCATTTTGTTGTTTGTTGCATTCATTTTGTTGTTTGTTGCATTCATTTTGTTGTTTGTTGCATTCATTTTGTTGTTTGTTGCATTCATTCCGGTGTTTGTAACATTCATTTTAGTGTTTGTTGCATTCATTTTGTTGTTTGTTGCATTCATTTTAGTGTTTGTTGCATTCATTTTGTTTGTTGCATTCATTTTAGTGTTTGTTGCATTCATTTTGTTTGTTGCATTCATTTTAGTATTTGTTGCATTCATTTTAGTGTTTGTAGCATTCATTTTCATTCTTGTTGCATTCGTTTTCATTTTCCTTACATTCATTTCCATTTAGTAGTAGTAGGTGTAGAAGTGGAATTAGTAGAAGTAGTAGTAACAGTAGTTAATAGGGGGAGAAGTAGTGGTAGTAGTGATAATAGTAGTAGAAGCAGAAGCAATATATTTAGAAAGGACATAGGTAAGGACTGGTTTTCGAACAGAGTTGTGGATGCGTGGAACAATCTTCCGAGTAGGGTGATAAAGGCTAGGACCTTGGGTGGCTTTAAAAAGAGATTGGACAAATATATGAGTGGGAGGGGCTGGGTTTGATTAGTGTCGTGAGTACGGGAGTAAATCTTTAGGTAGTGGTGGTATTGATAAGGACCTGCCTTGTATGGGCCAGTTGGCCTTCTGCAGTGTTCCTCCATTCTTATGTTCTTATATAGATTCGGGTGTCATCTGCAAAGGAAGACTCGGCACTGTGGCTTTATCCCTGTCTATGTCAGATATGAGGATGAGGAACAGGATGGGAGCGAGTACTGTGCCTTGTGGAACAGAGCATTTCACCGTAACCGCCTCAGACTTTACTCTGTTGACTACTACTCTTTGTGTTCTATTTGTTAGGAAATTATAGATCCATCTGCCAACTTTTCCTGTTATTTCTTTATCACGCATTTTGTGTGCTATTACACCATAGTCACACTTATCAAAGGCTTTTGCAAAGTCTGTGTATATAACATCTGCATTCTGTTGTGTAATTGATAGTTATCTAGATGAGTGGCGAACTTTTTTCTTATGATATGGGATGTTAGCGCTATTGGTCTGTAGTTCTTTGCCAGTGTTTTTACTCTCCCCTTTGTGGAGTGGGGCTATGTCTGTTGTTTTTAGTGACTGCGGGACGACCCCAGTGTCCATGCTCCCTCTCCATAGGATGTTAAAAGCATGTGATAGGAGATTCTTGCCGTTCTTGATGAACACTGAGTTCCATGAGTCTGGGTCTGGGGCGGAGTGCATGGGCATGTCATTTATCACCTCTTCGAAGTCATTTGGCGTCAGGATAATGTCAGATAGGTTTGCGTCTATCAAGTTCTGTGGCACTCTCATAAAAAATTCATTTAGGTCTTCGACTTTCAGTCTGGTTAGCGGGTCGCTAAAAACTGAGTCATACTGGGACTTTAGTAGCTCACTCATTTCCTTGCTGTCATCTGTGTAGGACCCATCCCGTTTAAGTAAGGGCCCAATACTGGATGTTGTTCTCGACTTTGATTTGGCATAAGAAAAGAAATACTTTGGGTTTCTTTCAATTTCATTTATGGCTTTTAGTTCTTCCCGCGTTTCTTGATTCCTGTAAGATTCTTTTAGTTTTAGTTCGATGTTTGCTATTTCTCTGACCAGTGTCTCCCTACGTATTTCAGATATATTGTCCTCTTGTAGCCGCTCTGTTATTCTTTCCCTTCGCCTGTATAGGGAGCGCCTTTCTCTTTCTAGTTTACATCTTCTCCTCTTTTTTCTTAAGGGAATTTGTCTTGAGCAAACCTCAAGTGCCACAGAGTTAATTTGTTCTAGACATAGGTTAGGATCTGAGATGCTTAGGCTATCTTCCCAGTTTATATCATTTAGGACTTGGTTTACTTGGTCCCACCTTATGTTTTTGTTATTGAAGTTGAATTTGGAGAAGGCTCCCTCGCGACTGATCACATTTTGTCGGTTTAGGGCTCCCCGCATACATGTCTGGATCTCTATTATATTGTGATATGAGTATATTGTTTTTGATATGATGACATTTCGTATCAGATCATCATTGTTAGTGAAGATGAGGTCCAGCGTATTCTACACTCGTGTAGGTTCTATTATTTGCTGGTTTAAGGTAAATTCGGTGCAGAGATTTAAAATCTCGTGTGGTGCGAGTTTTCATCTGAGCTGCATCCTGGTGTTATCTCTGCTACCACATTATTTGCAATATTCCTCCATTTTATTTGCCTTAGGTTGAAGTACCCCAGGAGCAAAATGTTGGGGGCAGGAGCTGGAAGGTTTTCCAGACAGTGGTCAATTTTCAGAAGCTGTTCCTGGAATTGTTGGGATGTTGCATCCGGAGGCTTGTATACAACCACGATGACCAGGTTTTGATTCTCGATCTTTACTACTAAAACTTAAACTACATCATTTGAGGCATTTAGTAGTTCTGAACATATAAGTGACTCTGTGATATACAGGCCAACACCCCCTGTTCACTCTGTCACATCTGTATAGGTTGTAGCCCGGGATCCATATTTCATTGTCCAAGTGATCCTTTATGTGGGTCTCTGTGAAAGCCACAAACACTGCATTTGACTCTGTAAGCAGTCCACGAATGTAAGGTATCTTGTTCGTCGCTGGCTTTCGACCCTGTATATTTGCAAAGATGAATGTCGTTGGATTGGTGGTTTGTTTTTTATTATACTCGATAACAACGTACCAGAAGGTACTTAAGTCATATTGATATTAAATGTGCCTTCAGCCCTGTACTACTATATGTACAATTTAACTTTGCACTACAAGAGAAGTGTAGGAGCTTATATCCTAAATTATATCAAATTAATTTTCTTTGATTTCGTTCACCTAGACAACTTTGTTAATAAACTTCTCAAATTTTATTTCGGTGGATTATTATGACGTAGTTGTGATCCCAAACTCTAATATTCAAGGGATAACTTGACCTGATGTTGGTCTGACAACTTGCTACAAAAAAACAGAAACAGGCTGAATGCTAGAGGGGCAGACCTTCTAGTCTATACTTTATAGATATCGCCCTTTTGTAATATAGTGTCTTAGGTTGGGCCCCGTGGTGTGTGCACTCTCCTGTCTGCACTCTCCTGTCTGCACTCCCCTGTCTGCACTCTCCTGTCTGCACTCTCCTGTCTGCACTCTCCTGTCTGCACTCTCCTGTCTGCACTCTCCTGTCTGCACTCTCCTGTCTGCACTCCCCTGTCTGCACTCTCCTGTCTGCACTCTCCTGTCTGCACTCTCCTGTCTGCACTCTCCTGTCTGCACTCTCCTGTATGCACTCTCCTGTCTGCACTCTCCTGTCTGCAATCCCCTGTCTGCACTCTCCTGTCTGCACTCTCCTGTCTGCACTCCCCTGTCTGCACTCTCCTGTCTGCACTCTCCTGTCTGCACTCGCCTGTCTGCACTCTCCTGTCTGCACTCACCTGTCTGCACTCTCCTGTCTGCACTCGCCTGTCTGCACTCGCCTGTCTGCACTCTCCTGTCTGCACTCCCCTGTCTGCACTCTCCTGTCTGCACTCGCCTGTCTGCACTCGCCTGTCTGCACTCATCTGTCTGCTCTCACCTGGTCGCTACTAGGTTCATTCTCTTCTGGCTTCGAGAGCCTTATCATACCTCTTCTTAAAGCTACGTATGGATCCCTCTTCTACCACTTCGATCTCCTGTTTGTTAAGCTTCTTGACTACATGAAAGCTGAATAAATATGTCTTACCATTCCTATGACTCATCTGAGTTTTCAACATTTAGCTGTGCCCTCGTGTCTGTGTCTCCCATCTCTCAAACAAGTCAATTCGTATCACCCACTAGTCCTTCTGTCCTCTACTGTCACCAGGTTGAGTTCCCTTCACCTCCAAATAAAAATGAAAAAACAGTCAAAAAGTACGAGGCAGTATGAATGTGACTGGTAATTACTATCTCACCAGTTAATAATAAAAAGATACAATACCATAACTGGAACTGTTCAAAGATAACCCGCACATTGGACGGAACTTGCGACGTTTCGGTCCGACTTGGTCCAAGGCGAACGGAAATGTAGTAATAAATTTCATTATCCCATGAGAGGGTTATTTGTGTAATATTACGAGTGATCTACCATCTTAGTTTGTCCTTCAGTTCGTGAAGGCCATCGCGTGATTCCATGTAATATAAATCCTTAGAATAAATGGTGAGAGGTTCATCAGAGACAGCAGGCAATGAGGCGGAAACAGAGTATGGGTATATAAGTCTGTCTGTGAGACCATCCAGTCAGAAGGTGCGAACCATCCAGAGAAGCTCCACTTCTGTACTGTTCCTGAGATCTTGGAGTATTTCTTCACGTAAGTACATCCACAATGTATATCAGCCTCACAAATAATATCAGAAGCCAAAAGGGTTATCCAAGAAATTAAATCACGGACCGGGTGGGACTTGAACCCATGGCATATGTCCTAAACCTAAGTGGTTAGCGCACTGGCCCGTGAGTTTCAAGACTCACCTGCCATGGGTTGTGTCCCAGCTCTTGACCCACCTGGCATCCTACCCACCGTCTTAAATATTTTCTCCACACACAAACCTTTGGCTCTGCACTCCTATAATAACAATTTTAATAATAATAATAATTTAGATCTATGAGCCATATAAATAACGTAGATATGTCATTTAGTTTGACTTTCTGGGTTACCCAAGTTAATGTGCACATACGTTAAATACTACTAATATTACTCTAACATTTTTTCACTCCCTCCTATACACAGTCCCGTGTGTTACGGGTTTCCATACTTCCTTAAATAGTGTCAGACTCTTAAATGTTCTCACCTGTGGCCTTCTTGACGTCGTGTTGTCCACTGATACACTGGGTGTCCACTGATACACTGGGTATCCACTGATACACTGGGTGTCCACTGATACACTGGGTGTCCACTAATACACTGGGTGTCCACTGATACACTGGGTGTCCACTGATACACTGGGTGTCCACTGATACACTGGGTGTCCACTAATACACTGGGTATCCACTGATACACTGGGTGTCCACTGATACACTGGGTGTCCACTAATACACTGGGTGTCCACTGATACACTGGGTGTCCACTAATACACTGAGTGTCCACTGATACACTGGGTATCCACTGATACACTGGGTGTCCACTGATACACTGGGTATCCACTGATACACTGGGTGTCCACTGATACACTGGGTATCCACTGATACACTGGGTGTCCACTGATACACTGGGTATCCACTGATACACTGGGTGTCCACTGATACACTGGGTGTCCACTAATACATTGGGTGTCCACTGATACACTGGGTGTCCACTAATACACTGGGTGTCCACTGATACACTGGGTGTCCACTAATACACTGGGTGTCCACTGATACACTGGGTATCCACTGATACACTGGGTATCCACTGATACACTGGGTGTCCACTGATACACTGGGTGTCCACTAATACACTGGGTGTCCACTGATACCCAGTGTCCACTGATACACTGGGTATTCACTGATACACTGGGTATCCACTGATACACTGGGTGTCCACTGATACACTGGGTGTCCACTGATACACTGGGTATCCACTGATACACTGGGTGTCCACTGATACACTGGGTATAGACTGATACACTGGGTATCCACTGATACACTAAGTATCTACTGATACACTGGGTATCCACTGATACACTGGGTGTCCACTGATACACTGGGTATCCACTGATACACTGGGTATCCACTGATACACTGGGTATCAACTGATACACTGGGTAACCACTGATACACTGGGTATACACTGATACACTGGGTGTCCACTGATACACTGGGTATCCACTGATACACTGGGTATCCACTGATACACTGGGTATCCACTGATACACTGGGTAACCACTGATACACTAGGTAACCACTGATACACTGGGTAACCACTGATACACTGGGTATCCACTGATACACTGGGTGTCCACTGATACACTGGGTGTCCACTGATACACTGGGTGTCCACTGATACACTGGGTGTCCACTGATACACTGGGTGTCCACTGATACACTGGGTGTCCACTGATACACTGGGTATCCACTGATACACTGGGTGTCCACTGATACACTGGGTGTCCACTAATACATTGGGTGTCCACTGATACACTGGGTGTCCACTAATACACTGGGTGTCCACTGATACACTGGGTGTCCACTAATACACTGGGTTTCCACTGATACACTGGGTATCCACTGATACACTGGGTATCCACTGATACACTGGGTGTCCACTGATACACTGGGTGTCCACTAATACACTGGGTGTCCACTGATACCCAGTGTCCACTGATACACTGGGTATTCACTGATACACTGGGTATCCACTGATACACTGGGTGTCCACTGATACACTGGGTGTCCACTGATACACTGGGTATCCACTGATACACTGGGTGTCCACTGATACACTGGGTATAGACTGATACACTGGGTATCCACTGATACACTAAGTATCTACTGATACACTGGGTATCCACTGATACACTGGGTGTCCACTGATACACTGGGTATCCACTGATACACTGGGTATCCACTGATACACTGGGTATCAACTGATACACTGGGTAACCACTGATACACTGGGTATACACTGATACACTGGGTGTCCACTGATACACTGGGTATCCACTGATACACTGGGTATCCACTGATACACTGGGTATCCACTGATACACTGGGTAACCACTGATACACTGGGTAACCACTGATACACTGGGTATCCACTGATACACTGGGTATCCACTGATACACTGGGTGTCCACTGATACACTGGGTGTCCACTGATACACTGGGTGTCCACTGATACACTGGTGTCCACTGATACACTGGGTGTCCACTGATATACTGGGTGTCCACTGATACCCAGTGTCCACTGATACCCAGTGTCCCCTGATACACTAAGTGTCCACTGATACACTGGGTGTCCACTGATTCACTGGGTGTCCACTGATACACTGGGTGTCCACTGATACACTGGGTGTCCACTGATACACTGGGTGTCCACTGATACACTGGGTGTCCACTGATACACTGGGTGTCCACTGATACACTGGGTGTCCACTGATACACTGGGTGTCCAGCATTTATCTTAACTTACATCAATATTGTTAATTTCCATCTCAACTCTCTTCCTCTCTTTAATCTCGAGAGAGGATCCTTTGCCTTTCACCGCTGGGAGGCTTGGTCGTGGACCGCGCCGCGGGGGCGTTGATCCCCGAAAAACCCTCCAGGTAGACTCCAGGTAGACTCCAGGTAGACGCCAGGTAGACTGACCAGATACCTGCTTTATCTTCCTCCTACGAGGACTAATTTGAATTCTCTCTTTTATCTCAGTCAGAAACATATAGCTTTACACATCTCGCACATGGGAGAACGAAACTTGTGAAGACGTTTCGGTCCACCTTTGCCCATTAAGTAGCCACACCCTGTGACTAATGGTCCTAGTCGGAGCGAAACGTCATTGTTTCATTCTATGTGTGGGTTATTTATGTATCTTCTTCCAGTTGCCTCAGCCTGGTGTACTCCCGTGACTGTCTTTTTTAAAGGTATCTTTATCTTGGAATCATTTCTCCACCCTGTAGCTTCTTCAGTCCAATACAGAGAATAGAAAATGAGAAGGTGTTTGAGGTAATTAGTCCTTCAGTCTGGAGTCGATGTGCTGGGTCCACCAGTCTTGATAATACACTGGACAAACGTGATTTTTGCCTTAGCCATTCCTGACATCGCCTGGTGTTAGGCAACTGCCACAACGTTCGAGTCAGTCAAGGCACTCCCGCGATAGGGAGCCAAGGCCGGGTCACCAACTGGAGAAGACCCGGACCGGGACAGTACCGGCGAATCTAGAAGAAGAAGAGAACACATCGACTGCAGGTTGAGGGACTGATAACCTCAAACTCCTCCTGATCTTCCATTCTCTGTACAGGACTGAGGAAGCCAGTGGCCAGAGAAACATGAATCTCATTTGTAATCCCGTGATTAAATGTTTCAACTCTCATACCTGGAGTATACCTGGAGAGGGTTTAGGGGGTCAACGCCCCCGCGGCCGGGTCTGTGACCAGGCTTCATAAGACAACTTATTATCTTCCTGCTTTCCATTATTTATCTTAAATAAAACCAACGTCTTGTTTGTTTCCAACAGCGAGTCGTTGCCAGACTTCCCCATCACCGTTATCATGAAGAAAGCAGTTCTGATAGTGCTCATGGCAGCTGCTGTACTGCTGGTCGTTGCTCATCCCCAGCAGTCACGGCGTCCATCTTCCTCATCAGGAGGAAACAGTACCCGCCCGAGGCGTCCCCCTCCTCAGGGAGGTGGAAATAGTACCCGCCCTAATTTCGGTTCCGGTCCGTCTGGTAGGAACGGTACCCGTCCTGACGATGGTCCCGGTTCGTCTGGTTGGAACGGTACTCGTCCTGACGATGGTCCCGGTTCGTCTGGTTGGAACGGTACTCGTCCTGACGATGGTCCTGGTTCGTCTGGTAGGAACGGTACTCGTCCTGACGATGGTCCTGGTCAGTCTGGAGGAAACAGTACTCGTCAGCAAGGTTCTTTCACCCGTCCCGTCCAAAGTGGTTAGGTAAATATTATTGATTTGTATTGAAAATTTATGAATGACGATAAATAACTTGATTATCCGAAGAGTTAGCAAGATAAACAGTGAAAATTGCTGCTATTGTAGCAATTACTGCTGCAATAACAGTGTCGTAATATCAATAACTGCTGCAATAACAGCTGCAAAGGCTATAGTAAGAACAGTAACTTATGATGGGAAAAAACTACCGGAAAAGAAACGGCAACAGGTAAAAGAACAGCAATCGTAATTATTGACCGTTGTTGTATAAACAGAAGGATGGGCGAGGAATCGAACCGCTGTCGGTGCAGGTATCAGCACCACCGCTGTAGTATTTTCACAGTCAGTACACCTGTGCCACAACCTGTCACCTAATGACTCTCACAACTCCAGATATCATAACTGTTATTATTCCCCTCAAAGCCATTAACTTCATAACCTCAAGATAATTAGTAATGAATGTGACTGAATAGAAGAAAAATTGGAGACTCGAACTGAGGTCAGGGCAGGTTAAGAAATTAACCATGTAGCCACGAAGGTTCCTAAAGGATAATTTTAAAGAGAGAACCTCAATGACATGGTTGTATCAGCAACCTCGTAGTTGCGTAGTTACAACGCTGGTCCTGTTAATTCCATGAACCGTGGTTCCAACCTCGGTCCATTACTTTACTTATTCATTGACAGGTGTTTATTATATTTCTGAGGTATATTAGAAAAATATATGTTATTAGTGTTATTTGTATGTTATTAGTGTTATTACTCTGTTATTAGTGTTATTAGTATGTTATTAGTGTTATTACTCCTGTTATTAGTGTTATTAGTATGTTATTAGGGTTATTACACTGTTATTAGTGTTATTACACTGTTATTAGTGTTATTACACTGTTATTACAATTACACTTATACTTATTACACTTATAACAATGTTACTACAATTATACTGTGTTATTACACTGTTACTACACTTATTACATCATGATGGGTCACTGCCAGTGGTGGGACACTGCCAGTGGTGGGACACTGCCAGTGGTGGGACACTGCCAGTGGAAATAAACATTTCATCTAGGTCCCAAGTGTTGGTGTACAACTTTACCTTCAGTGCCACATTCCCTTAATGCAGACTTCAACTATATATTTTACTAGTGAAAACTCGACTATTTCATCAATGTGTTCTCTGAAGTTGATAAAATTGTTAATATCTAGAGTATATGCCACAAGCTCCAGAATTTTCAAATTATTGCCATAAGCTCCAGAATTTTCAATGTTTACCATTAAAGAAAGTCTTACACCCCATGTTGGAACTGAGAGAAAATCTCTTATATTTCAGGAAGGAGAAGAATTATTATCAACCAATCTGTCTAGACTGCAGATTTTTTGAGATAAATTAGGTAAACCTTTCGTTACAATATTCTCTCAACTCAAAATAGGTTTGCCAGATTGTTTCCCAAGTTCTTTTTTTACGACTGTAGAGTTGAGGCTGATCTTGTATCCATATTCTCAGAATTAGCAATGCTGCTCATGGTGACCAAAGGAAAACGTTCATTTTCTGACGAAATTACCTAACATTTTCCATGAAAGTGAGTTCTATCACCAGCATTAAGATGGTGATAAGCTGCTGTCTGATACCTCATTCTTAAATCCAATTTAACAGGGAACGTTGTGGTAATGTGAATGTTACCATTACGTATCACTGTTAAATTGGCTTTTTATCATGATCAGCCTTAAATCCAATTCAAAAAATAATCTATGTATCTTCCTCATCAGGGAACGGGTGAGGCTTGAACTCATGGCGAGAATCAAAACTGAGTTTTAAGAGTCAGTTGCTATGGGTTCAACTCCCATCCGTTCTGTGATGTGTTTGTAATCCACTTATTACTATTTCCCGAGTCATGAGCATTATCTTATGACGTGCGATGCTCACCAGCTATGACTTAATATTCACACCAAACATTGTAGTCAGACACACATTCACTGCCTCCAGTCTCCTCTATGTTTCACACCCATACAACAGTGTGTGTGTACTCACCTAGTTGTAGTTTTAGGGGCCGAATCACAGCTTCTGGCCCCGTGTGTGTGTGTGTGTGTGTTCAATTGTTTCTTACATAAATAATTTGCACAAAAAATCTTTGCACTCCTCATAGAAGAATGTCTTATGCAAATTTTACCTCCCACCAGACTGCTGGTTGTTTCACATCCAGTGAGCAGTGTACCAGCTGTACCCTCACGTTGGTACACTTCTTGTTGACTTCCCACCACCTGCTGACCTACCATCTGTTGAGGACCCACCAGCCCACCACCTGTTGACGACCTACCACCTGTTGAGGAACCACCTGCCCACCACCTGTTGTTGTCTCACGTCTTCAATTATCTAACAAATACGAACAAATTTGAATTATGAACAAGAGCTGAAACATAAATATCATTAAAGATGAATAATGAAAATATTAAATTAATGAAGGTGGCAGGGAAGAATTAAAGTAAAAATAGGGAATCAGTAAAGTTAATTTGAATAAAGAATGTGTAAGTTATCTGAAAATGTAAGTAGAAAAAATCAACAACAGCCAAAACTTATATTACAACCATAATAAAGAAAATATTCTTAGCAAGATATAATAAAAATCAGTTCCATCATTCAGTATTGATACGCAATTCTCAATCAGAAATCTTTCAATTATTATTCTATCTCCATTAATTAATTCACTTCCATTAACTGTCTTGTTCTATATACATGCTTTAGATTTCTATATAATAAATTTGCTTCTAGTAGGTATATTTTTTTTGATATCCTTGTGAGTTTAGATTGTGAATGTTGAAGATTGTGAATGTTGAGTAGTTTGCAACGTAACATTCAGTGATGGTTGATGTTATTGAGAACATGAAGGGAAGGTTTAAACCCAGCTTGATAACGCATCGATCTGGAGTTTTACGACTCTATGACCGCGGGTTTAAGCCCCACCAGTGGTATGGTTTGTTTTTTCCCCAGCTTGTGGTCTGGATTTGATTAATCTTGAGTTGACTGGTAAATAACAGTGGTGACAAAGAAACATTCTATAACAATGGCCCAAGTACACTTCCCTGTGGCACATTTGCTCCAACAGTGTGTCTTCCTGTCTTTGTCCCGTCGAGATCTACCTAGTGGTAAAGCTCTCGCTTCACGCACGGAGGGCCCGGGTTCTATTCCCGACGGGGCGGAAACATTTCGAAGTGTTTCCTTACACACACACTCACACACATACATACAACAGGCCTAGTGTCAAATCGACATGTGCCTAGGACAAAATGGTAACTAACTGAGGCGGCATAGTGTAGAGCCGGCGATTCCCAGTGCTTGCAGTTTTCCCAAGAGTTTCTGGTGCCATACTCAGGCGAAAGCATCTGCAATGAATGTACAGTGTTACTATAAAGCTGACTTTGCATTCATCTAGTGACTGGTGCCACTTAGTGGAGAGGTTTAACACCAGATCAGCAGCAGAGTAACCTTTTCTAAAGTCATATTGACGATCGCAAAGAAGTGAGTGAGATTATTGTCTCAAGGATCTTGCCAGTGATTGACAGGAGTGACACTGGTCTGTAGTTGCTGATTTCTGCTCTGCTCTTTTTGTAAACAGGTACTACATTTTCCTCTTACCACAGAGAT
Organism: Cherax destructor; assembly: GCA_009830355.1. Lineage (NCBI taxonomy): Eukaryota > Metazoa > Arthropoda > Malacostraca > Decapoda > Parastacidae > Cherax > Cherax destructor. The sequence goes on along the minus strand of WNWK01012441.1, from coordinate 3,716 downwards.
GGCCAATTACAGTCACCTCTGCAAGTCAGGTTTAACCCCGTCTAGTGGGAAATGAAAGTTGGGGAAGGACAAAGACCGGAAATGGAGTACATGCTCATGAGTCAAAGACCGTAAGCCTCCTTCAAGGAAAAGAATCTTGGGGTGAGCATCCCACCTAAGGCGCGCATCAACCAAATAACTGCTGTGCTTGTCAAACCTAAAAATAGTCTTTCGACACCTGAGGACTCATTCATGACACTGTACATCTCGTACGTCGGGCCCATATTAGATTATGCAGCACCAGTATGCAATCCACACCTCGTCAAGCCGAAAAATTTAAAAAGTGGAAAGGTTTGCAAGAAGACTAGTCCCGGAGCTATGGGATATGTCCTATGAGGAGAGAATAAGGAAAATCAACTTTACCATACTGGAGAACAGGAGGAATAGGGAAGCCATGATAACGACGTATAAAATACTGAGAAGAATTGACAAGATGGACAGAGATAGAATGTTTCAGAGATGGGAAGCAGCAACAAGGGTCACAACTGAATGTTGAAGACTCAGTTGAGTCACAAGGATGTTAAGAAGTATTTCTTCAGTCATGAAGTTTCCAGGAAGTGGAATAACCGGAAGAATAATGTAGTGGAGGCAGGATCCTTGCATACCTTAAGGAGGTATGATAAAGCTCTTAGAGCAGGGAGAAAGTGGACCTAGGAGCGATCAGTGAAGAGGCGAGGCCAGGAGCTGTAACACGACCCATGCAACCACAAATAGATGAGTACACACGCACACTATCATGTTTTGGACACCAAAGTGATATATCTCGAGAATGAGTCTCCAATATTACATTTGTGACATACAAAAGAGAAGCTGTGACGGTTTTCCAGGTTTCTGTTTGTGAAGAGGATAATGTTGGCTGCTAATCCTCACACTCTGGTTCCATCAGGTATCTCAAGACCCCGTGGTAAATCTTCCCGTGGAAGCTGACCTCTAGCCAGTAGTTATAGGGATTATGGACGCAAACAAGATAGGATTACTTAATATGGTTTTAATTATAACCTTAATTTTTAAAGGGGTGGATTTGTAAGCCAGTGGAACGCCTCGGTCATGTAACCAAAAGCTGGAGTGGTGGGTCATCACGACAAAGACCCGCCTTAGAAACCTCTTGCCCTGCATTAATGAGTTCATTTAAATGTGTTTGGAAGCTTTTTGCTGTTATGCTGACGTATATGCTGTCACAGTCTCCACAGAAGATATAAACCCCTGCATTCAAGGTCTTCAATTTTGTCCTAGTCAGGTCTTTTATGGAGGTGCTGGTTGTGATGACGACTCTAGTGTTAGCTTTCGCGGTCAATGCAACCTGGTTGTTGGAAAGTATTATAACTTTCTTAGGAATCGTGTTCATGTGTCAAGAACTGATCTGAAGAACTGTTTTCTTGCAGTTTTTGATGAAAAAGGAAGGAAAATGTAGCTCGGTGAAGGTTTGGTGTGTGTGTGTGTACACTCCTCGTGAAGCAACTCTGGTCTGCTCTTAGGAAAAATCTCGACTGGAAAAGTTAGAGAGATCGTTTTTGTTTCAGGTTTCTTGTAAACTTTAAAACCTTAGAAAAGGTATCGTGTAAACTGGATAGCCGATTCAGCTGTGTTGATCCTTGACTGAAGATTCTACACATCAAAACATTTGGGAGTTATGAGGACGTCGTCCACATAACGTAATCAAGTGACGCTGGTGGGGATGATGTTGGCGAAGTGTTCAGCTTCCAGATGCTCCGTATACAAGTTGGCTAAGACGGCGCTGATGGGGGACCCCATTCGCATACCATAGGTTTGTTTATAGTCTGTTACTGAATACAGAGTTTAATCAGGTCAACGAAATCTCCGGTAAGCAGAGGAAGGTTAAGGTCCTGACTGACTTTACGTCGGAGAACATCAGTGGCTTGTGTTACGTTATATGGCCCACGTCCTCATAACTTCCAAACCTTTTGATGTGCAGAATCTTCAGGTAAAACCCAGCACAGTTAACCAGCTGCGAAGTTACTGTGACTGAGAAGTTGTAAATGGTTTTCGGTAACGACAAGAAGAATTAAGACACTTGTGTACCATCTTTGTATCTTCAATGTGTAGACGTTTTGCCTTCTAGTGGTTTACCAATACAAAACAAGTACCTAATGTGAAGACTGTAGAAGTATATATAAAAGGCTAAATCATTCCCTCTGCTTAGTAGTGGGTGATGACCACCGTAGTCTAGAAGAATGAGAAGCACAGGCAGGAAGACACGCGCTTACCATATTTCGCGGCTTATAAGACTTGTTTTAGTTTCAATGGCTCGGCATCGGACGTAACTGGGAGAGCTACAGCCCACCCCACAAACTTATATTAATTTCATCTTCACTTCCGCGAAGCGGGGTTTTTCCCCTACTGGCAGCCCAAAAATGGCACGAATTGCGTCAACGATTTTCTGCGAAGCTTTGAGTGTTTTCTGCTTGAATGAGAGGTTCCAGTTGTTGATCTTCCTCGTCTTCGGTTATTAGGGAGAGTGAGAAGGTATCCAATAGTTCTTGACGTGTGGGATTTTGATGTTGAGGGTCTTGAAGGTGAGGTTCCGAATGTTTGTCGTAGCCCTGAAGTAGTGCTGATAGTGTTGTCTTCTGAGTCATACTCAAGTTTACGTCTAGCTTTGAGGATTGGGGATGGAATATGATTCTTCCTTCCCGGAGTTGGAGGACATTCTGAGATTGGAGGTCTTTGATTAGGAGTTGGAAGGATTTCCGAACTGCTTTCGATGAGACGTTGTTGAGTTGTATGAAGAGATTGTTTGATACTTGTGATTTGTATACCACGAGTCTCGGATCCCATTCGGCTAGAAATTCTACTGTTAGGGGAAGCTTGAGTGCCCAGTCTTCGAGGGCTTTTCTCACTTTCTCTATGGCTGCTCTGATCCATATTTGGTATGTTCTTGGCCAAATCGGATTTTTTTTTCAGTTCTCGGAATAGCTGGGCATGAATTCATAAACATACTCGCAAAACGTGGATATGCCCCACACCAGGAACTACCATTGGATTCACCACTAAAACTCAAAGGTATGTAATAGAGTGATACAATACCATTCTTCCTAAAATGATATAATATGATTTTTAACTTGCGACCCTCATGAGGAGTGACAAATCCAATATCAATTCAATTTAAAATGATGATACTCTTTCTTCACTTCATTACTCCTCTCGAACATTACCACATAGCATCAAATCACTCATCTCTATTCTTTCTTTCCCACAGACATCCACTACACACGAGCCACTCCAAAAATATATTGTAAACTAGGAGGTAACTTCTTCTGCTACCGGCACATGAACCCAGTCTGTGGCGGCGATTGCTACGTACCAGACGAATGGTGTACCATTGAAAAAAACACTCCTTGCCCATTTTTTTTTTTTATTTTTTATTCATGTTAAGCGCTAAACCTATTTGGATTATTCAGCGCAATACTTTGTGGAGGCTTGATCCTCCGTCTGCTGGGCGCGAGACAGACACGCTCTCTATTTGTACTCACCTATCCCACTCCTTGCCCAGACTTCAGATTAAAAGATTGGTACAAAACCCTAGCTCTATAATCAACATTTGAAGATTCAGATTATGAATTTGGTCCGGTACACCATTCGTCTGGTACGTAGCAATCGCCGCACCAGATTATGAATTTGGTCCCATCTATTCCCAAAACCAAAAATAATTTTCTCAT